>APFE030925572.1:0-41264 GCA_000404065.3 Pinus taeda | reverse complement strand
AAAATACAAATTGGGTGGCTATGCTCATGTGAGACTGCCTCATATTGAGAAATATGCCAATTCATTAAGCTGGAAAGAGGGAAATCTAGAAGAGCCAATGACTAGAGAGCAAATGCTACAAAGAGAAGCAAAGAATATTGAGAAAGAGGCTAACTTGGAAACTTGTGGGCAGGTTTCCTCTTCCTATCAAAGGCAACTTGGAGCATTTGCCTCATCCTCTACAGCCTAGCAACAAGCAACCGGAACTGTTCAACAAGAATCAAGCAAGGATAAAGGGAAGCAGATGGAGTAGGAACAACCACCTCCTATACCAGAACAATAAGCAGAAAAGCAAGTAGAACAACAAGAAAAAGGGCAAAAAGAGGGGCAGCCAATACAACAAGAACAAAGAGCTGAAGCCCCAATATCCACTGAGCAACAGTCTCAAGAGAATGTGCCTCCTAAGCAAGAAAAGATAGTGGAGGCCTTAGTGCTGCAAACTCCACAGAAAGAAGAAAAGGGAAAGAAGAGGGATAGAGTGCAGGAGACTCCCCTTACCACATCCACAAATCAAGGGGAGAAAAGGCAGAGAATGAATCCCCTCTCCGAGGAAGAAATGCCTACTGGGCAATCATTGGGCATGGGCCCATCGAGAATGGAGGCATCTGCCAGTTCCTTTCAGCAGGTACTAGAAAGAACCCTTAGAGGAGAGGTCCTCTCCTCAAGTCAGCAAAGGAGAGCTGAGACAGGCATCAAGCAACAATTCATCGACATTAAAAGGAGAAATGAGCCACTCAAGCTCCATATCTACAACCAGTTGCTTAAGATGGCCCTACCAATCAGCAGAGGCTTATGTCATCCTACGACATAACAGAAGGGAAAATGACCATGAGTCATTTCATGCCAACCATGCTGCAGCCACAGTCAGCTGCAGACTATATAAGAACCAACCTTGAGGTTCTTGCCAAGGACATCCACCCTATGGACCAAATAGAACTTCACAAGCAAACGGGTGAGATGGTCTATGCAACACTGGCAGATAAAACATTGTTGGATAATAGGTTGGAAAACAACCTAAACAATACAGCTGCCCAAATTGAGTTGGAGAAGGCATCCTCTCAAGCTAAAGACAACAGGATCAGGTCTTTGGAGGATATAATCATAGAGCTTGGGCATGACCCAAAGGATCCAAAAGCTATACAAACGCTGCTAAAAATAAGAGATGCAAACCTTGCAGCTCTAAGAAAGATGATTAAAATCCCAGCAACCCTTCACCCTCAAACAGAAGAGGTTGCCTAAAAAAGACAGGACCAGGATGCAGCAACATTGCTGGTAGCACTGCACAAGCAGCTAGTGCAAACACAAGGGAAGCTGGAAGAGACAGAGGCTTCACTGGAGGCAGCCCTACAGCAGAAAGAAGGAGGTCAAACTTCTCAGCCCCCTCCAGAGATCATAAACCTTGAGGAGCCCCCACAGACTACTGCTCCTCCCACAGGGCAGACAGCTCCATCAACATCAGCACCAGCACCAACCTCAGAGCAAGCTCCGAGCCTTGATATGCAGAAATTGATGAGTGAAATCAAGGTCCTAGAAGCCCAGATGACAAAGCTGAATGGAGCCAAGGAGAATTTGGCTAAGCTGAATGAAAAATATGACAAATCCAAGCAAAATGTGGCTGAAAAAGGGAGAGAAATAAAAGATCTCAAAGAGAAGATAAAGGAGCTGGAGAAAGAGCTCACCCTTAACAAAGTGGTGGCTGAGGTCAGGACAGTTTTGTGGGCCAACATTGGCCAATCAATAACAGATCAGTGGCAGTATATTGAGACTATCCATGAGCAAATGGGGCTCATAGGCAAAGCATAGAAGGAAGTCCATAGAGCAAGGGCATCTCTAGGCAGTATGCCTGAGATAGCCAACAGAATGATCAACGTTCTTAATAACCGCACAGGACCTCAGCTGGAAGCAATAGGAATCTCCAACATAACTGAAACCATCTAGATGATAAAGAGGGTCCTCACATTGAAAAGCCTGGTACAAACATTGGATAGAAGAAGCAGGACATGAAAACAGAAGTCAACATATTCATCGATAAGTTTGTAGCATTACAGGGCATAGGTCTTCCTGGCTTGCTGAACAGCGCAGGGAGACTACTATCACATGAGAATTATGCAGAAAGGATGAACACATTTGCCACCAATCAGATCACTCAAGGATCAAGTACTTCAGAGGTAACAGGGCCAGCATCTGGGCAAAGTCTCTATGACAGAGTAGAGAACTTATTTTTTATTATGAATGAGATCAGACATTTGTTTGAAGTGCCTCCAAACTTCTACAAATACACAGAGGCAGATGAAACCTTAGATGCAATTTTGAGACATCAATTGCCTACACAGAAGTGGTGGACCAGAATGATACAGTTGTTGTTGTAAACAGGAGGCTTTCATCAAAGTTTTTTTAACAAAAAACATAAGTCATCATGTTCAGAAAATGTGATGCATACACTATGACTGGAGAAGAGTGGAATGAGCCAACTCAGTAGGAATATTCGGCCACTAAAAGCAACACTGACAGCTACAGGTAATAGGGCCGAGAAAGCTACAGCATGACAAAGCATAAAGACACATCATTCAGCATTAATACAGAATGCTCAACCGACTCAGTGGCCTCCAAAGGTCAAGAAGATTTCTGACAGAATTAAAGACTATTTATTTTATATTAGGCAGCAATAACTTCCCTTATTGCTATTTGTAAAGTGGTGAGCGTATTTAATTTATCAGTGATCACGGTTCAGATATTTGTAAAAACGATTGTATATATTCCCCCTCGCATAAGCTTGCAGGGGTTGTTGTTTCTTGTTAAAAAAGGAGAACTCAGCTGTAATTTCTAGAAGAATAATATAAACAAAGCTTGGAGTTTATAGGAATTGGGTCTTACTGATGCATGCTGTCTTGGAACCATTGAATGCTATAGGATTCTAGTGCTATGGCTTAATATAATAGGTGTTCTTTATCTCTGTTAATGTTTTATTATTTTTTTAACTCACATCTCTCATATGTTGTTCTAAATCTAGGAAGAAAGAAAAAGAATAGCCCAGGATTTGTCCATGGAGACACCCTGATCTAAATCTGTCTTTACTATAAATGTTTTCTATGACTTCAGTTGTTTAATTGGAATTCTTAACTGCTCCAATAAACCCTGAATATTTCATAGTTACTATTTAGTAATTCATGTATGCTACTAAGTAGAAATTTTTGTTCAAATTGTTATCACACTGTCCGTAATTCCATTTCCCACTGTTTCACTCACTAATCAGAAGTTATATTAAGAATAACCATCTAGCCTTGTAGTAAAACTTTCTCCATCACAGGCACTAGGACTGTCTCAGATTTCTGACTCCATATGCCCAATGGACTAGCATCTTTCACACATTTCATGCCCTTCTCACAACAACAGTTCACAACCAAAGTCTAAAATAAAAAACTGAAACTTATAACTAGCCTAAAATCTTCACAAAACAGAGCTAAAACTTAAAGAGAGAGCCCTGTCTGATTATAGGTAGGCTAAGAACTATACTCCAAAGCTTGGTTAGCGGTTACCCCGGCCGTATTCCCTTGGGAGTCATAGGGAACAACCTGGGTGTTAACACACCCAAGCTACAAAACCAAGGTTCCAGGTATGCCTACTCGTACCATCGATGAATCCTAGAAATACTGAATCTTTCATCAATACTTTCCAAAATAGATAAAAAATTATCGATATCACTAAAATTGCTAAATTTATATGTGTAAACATACAATATATGCAAAACAAGTAAGTGCTCGACCGAAGCCTAAGCAAAATACTTCTTAAGGTAGAGCCCATTTCTGGGCTCTGCCAACTTGTTTCCTTCAAAGTCAATTAATTCATAAGCCCTATTTTTTAACACACGCTTGACTATAAAGGGACCATACCACATGGATTTAAACTTACCTGCCCCTATGGCATCTTTGTCTTGATCATAGACCAGGACAAGGTCACGTTCAGAAAAATTCTGAGGACGGACAACTTTATTGTACTTAGTTTTTATCCTTTTCTTATGGGCTTCATTTATTATGGTGACATCTCGACACTTCTCATCAAAATGCTTTAAATGAACGAGGCGTTCCTCGAGACTAGAAGTCTCTAGAAGAAGTTCTACGACTATCTTAAGAGAAGGAATTTCACATTCGATAGGAAAGATAGATTCCAACCTATAAACTAGTTGAAAAGGAGTAAAACCAATGGCAGCCTTAACTAACGTTCGATATGCCCAAAGTGACAGATACAATAAGATGTGCCAATTGGATCGAGCTTCGTCAATCACCCTTTGCAGGATGATTTTAAGGGATTTATTCACAACTTCAACATGCCCATTGGCCTGAGGATAATATGGAGATGAACGCTCCTACCAGAAACCCAACTTGAGAGCCAACTTAGACATGAATTGATTTTGGAAATGACTTCCATGGTTAGTGACAATCTCCTTAGGGATACCAAATTGTGAAATAACCTAATTGAAGATAAATAAGGCCGTTGTTTAACTGTTGCTTTTTAAAGTAGGCATGGCCTCAACCCACTTAGTAAAGTAGTCTACGGATACAATGATGTACTTGTGATTTCCTATCGAAGGTGGATTACATGTAGTAAAATCAATGCCCCACTTCGTAAAAGGATCGACAGTGATAAAAACGAAAACGAAGCTGGATGTGCGCGCATTTTTTGAGTATAGACTTGATAAGGATGGCATCTTTTGATTGCTTCAATACAATATTTGAAAATTGAAGGCCAAAAGTAGCCTTCTCGCAATTTTTTTTGGGTTGTTGCAAGCCTTGATTGATGACCACCACAAGCTCCACTATGACAATCATTAAGATATGACTTAGATTCCTCCAAAGTTAAACAACACCTAAGGATTGAATCAATCCCACAGTGATATAATGTGTCACCTATAATAACATAATTCTTACCGAGGTGACGTAACGTTTTACACTCGTCTTTGGAGAAAGCAGGTGGAAAATTCAAAGTCTAGAGATATATAATGATATCTCCATACCAAGGATCTTGTGAAGAAATGAGGAATAAATGTTCATCGGGAAAATTTTCCTCATAAATAACTGCTTCTTCACAAGGTAGCTCTAATATCAAATCTACAAATACTAAATATTTCTTAGATTTAGTTGACATGAATTCCAAATCGAATTCTTGCAAAATAACAATCCATCTATTGTATTTTCCCCCAATCACTCGCCTACTGAGAACAAAATGAAATGGAGTGATGGCTAATAAGACAAATGTTTTACAAAGTAGAATGTAATTCCAAAGCCATTGGATAGCATGGACAGCTGCCAAAGCCAATTTCTAGATGGGAGAATAGCATAGTTCAGGACCTACAAAGGCTCGACTTAAGTAGTATATTACATGCTCACAGAAAGCATCATCTTCCTTAACCAGAACCATACCAATAGTTGCTTTTGCATCAACGAGATACAAAAGGAAGTCTCATCTATAATCGGGTGGACTCAACAATGGAGTAGAGGTTAATGCTTTTTTCAAAGCATCAAAATATCGCTGCACAAAATCATCCCATAGAAATGTGACTCCTTTCTTAAGCAAACATATAAATCCTTTTGCAATATCAACATAATTCGCTATGAATCTCCTCAAGAAATTTGCCTTTCCTTGGAGACTTTGAAGTTGATGAATAGAAGATGGGGGAGGCAATTGAAGTATTGCCTCAACCTGGAAGGGATCAACTCGAATCCCCTCTATCGATACAATGAATCCTAACAACTGACTGGATGTGATGACAAAAAAACACTTATTTGGATTCAACCAGGTTTTATAAAAACGACACTGTTTAGGATGATCTATTCTCTTTCAAGAATGAGAAGCAAAATCATCCAGATATGCTTCGATAACATGTTTGATGTCATGAAAAGCATAAGACATGGCCCGCTAGAACGTGGTTCCAACATTTTTAAGGCCAAAAGGAATCCTTTTGTATACAAATGTACCCCAAGGACAAATAAAGGATGTCTTGTGCTGATCTTCTAGACGGATAGTAATTTGATTGTAACGATAGAATCCATCCATGAACGAAAAAATTTCATTACCTGCACATTCATTAATAATTTGACCAATAAAGGGTGTGGGGTAATTGTCTTTTGAAAAAGCATTATTTATATCCCTAAAGTTGATACATACTTAGATTGTTCCTTTCTTTTTATCTACAGGGACTAGATTATAGATCCACTCATTCAGAGGAACGAGGTATATGAAACCCGCCTTAAGCATATTTTCAACTTCAGCTTTAAGAGTTGTTGCTTTTCTAGGATTGATCGGTTGAAGTTTTTGATGAATAGGTTTAGCATTTTCCTATGTCTTAATCTCATGCTAGACTATAGATGGATCTATTCCAGGAATTTCCTCATAAGACCAAGTGAACACATCATGAAACTCTTTGAAGAGATTAGTGTAAATTTGAATTTACTCAGGGGAACAGTCAGCTCCGATGAATACATTCTAAATTATGTTAGGATTCCTAGAGATGTTCACAAGTGCAGTTCACGAAATAACCAACATGTTACCTTCAACAAAATACTGAGGTGGAGCCAAAGGGTTTAAAACTGTACAAACATCACTAGTTAACGGACTGGACAAACTTGACTCAATTTCGCGCAAATGAGGGAGGAAATATGAATGATGATGCAAATCATCCCATGGTCTATCAACACCCATCATTGCCTCTAGAACTACTTCCTATGATGGTAATATTATATCTAGGCAATCATGAGCTGAAGTTGAATCGAGGCTCCAGGCTAGGGCCACATGTCCATCTAACTCTTCCGGTGAGAAAGGAGTAGGATGGGTGCCTATAGAGTTAATGATAGATTGATAAGGGATTTCTACTACAGACATGGGGAATACAATTCCACCTACCTTTCCTCCATCTAATGTGGTAGTAGATGAAGGTAAGTGCCAAGGGTTCGAAAAATAATGAGTTTGAAAGAACTCTCTTCGAGAAGGTCCCCTGGAGGATGAAATAGCATTAATTCTAGCTGAAGGAGCAGGAAGATAAAAAATACCCATTAAATAATAGTACATCCCAACTCCTAAATTCTCAATAGGTTGCTTGGGATTGTCCATTAAAGGAACTATAGAATCAGAAGACTCTGCCCATATTATTTAACATGCTAAGCTGGATATATTTCTTCAACTTGCCCTGACGATGAACCACACTAGTTGGTTTGAAACGCGTCAACAAATGGTTTCTCATGTGATTTTTGCCGAAAAATCTCTCATAAAATTGATATGGATCACAGAAGCCTCAACTCTACAATCACAAGATGTGTGAGAGTCACCTGGGGAATAATCCATTTGATCAACTCTTACAGTCCTTCCCTCATGAGGAAAACACAAGATGCAAAATAATGATGAAACTATGACATCCATCTCATAAATCCAATTCCTTCCTAAGAGGAGGTTGTAATCTAGGTTTGCATCTATGATTTCTACCTCAATATTTACCACCTTTCCCCAAACACATATAGAAAAGGCTAAAATAATCCCATGTGGCCTATGAGAATTTCCATCCGATGCTGTCAATAAAGGCGGTGAAGGAACAACTTGAGGTGATCCAATAGCCTTCCAACATGACATGGACTCATGCATGTGGAAGCTCCCTCATCTATAATAGTTCAAAAGATATTGGCCTTTCTGTATGTAGACTTTATCTAGAAGGCCATATGACGGGGAAGTCTCTTTTTGACATTTGACATATCAAAAGTGAGGACAAGAGAATTTTTTGGATCTACTGTTCTGATTGTTGAGAGCAAAGCACTTCTCTGAGTGGGGAATGACTAGAGTACCTATAACACTAACATAGCACAAGGACTCTGAGCCAGATCTTCTACAATCGCGTAGTTCTAGGCTGCCCTAGCATTAGGGTTAATGGTTGAGCTTTTCGCAGAGCTTTTCAGCATCCAAGGTATAGACTCTACAGAGGGCCTCTCAATATGGAGCGGCTCTGAGGCATCAGAAGCAAACTTAGTTTTATATGTTTCTATTTCATCGTAATCACGTGATCACGTAGCAACGTCAATATGTGAGCTCATCATATAAACATTTGATGAAATTTCCCCTTCCTATCTAGCCCCTTTGGGGGTACTAGCATTAGAATTTGTGCCAACAAGTAATGTTTGCCCTTGAGGAAAAGGGTTAGTGAGAACTACCTGGGAGCTAGAAGACCCCTGCTATGCTAATAAGCTCTAAGCATCTTGGATCTTAGGGCAAAGACGAGTCAAATGATCTCCATTACATAACTTACATGGGAATTTTACCTTTTTCTTGGACTCTTTCCTACCCTCTCTGGCATCATTGTTTGGTTTGTTCACATTTACCTGCCCTTCCTGGTTCTTCTTCTTACCTCGTCCTTTCCTCTTCCCATTGGATTGTTGATTTCCTTTGGGGTTAGAAGTTTGGACGACGTTTATAGATGTAGGTTGGGAAGGTGTAGATACAAACGGTGATGCCTACATATAGGAAGCAGTTTGTAAAGACAAATGATGTAATTGATTCAACAGGATCAACATGTTAACATCTATTGATCCAACTAGATCGTTGCCATGGGGACCTAGTTTCGGCTTGGCTATATCCACCTTGGATCTAGGAGTGTCAAGTAGAATTTTTTGAAGAACCTCAGACTAAGAATAGATTAGTTCTAACTATTGGGCCTTGAAAATAGCTTGCTCTTCATTGAACATACCAGAGAGGGAAACGTCCTTAGAGATATCACGTTGTAATAATTTAAGAAACCATTCGAGAAGGAATTCTTATGGGATATTGGCTTTGATGAGCCTCTTCCTTCTCCTCCATTCCTAAATATGATCGGAAATGTGAGTTGCCTGATCTTGTTGGAAATTATCCAGAAGTTCAGTTCTGGCGTCATGTCAGATAGGAAATTAGTAGCCAAATAACCAAAATAAGTAAGTTGCCCCCTAGGTAGCTCTATGTACCACTTAGTTGTGTTTCCAGTTAGGGTACATTGAAATAATCACCACCTAATTGAATCATCTATTAGGGAGTTGGACGAACACCATAAGTGGAAAGTGGTTACGTGGTCACCCAGATCTTCACCTGTCTTCCACTTGAATTTTGGGATATCGGAGGGAAGTTTGGTTGGGACTGGAGGCCAAAGCGGGTTATACCTAATCAGTTCATTAGTCAATTTAGTGAGATCTGGCAATTTTAACGTTTCTAGAAAAGGAAGTCGTGGCAGACCCTGAGGATTCCACCCAGTGTGGGAGGAACTCCCAACGTTCTAAAAATAATGACCTAGATTTGTGACAGCACCAGGTTGCCCAAAGTAATTCATAGACCCAACTAAACCATAAGGAGATCCTTGTGATCTAGTAAAATTCAGAGTTTGACCAACTCCTGTTGCAAATCCTTTGTAACTAGTAAAGTTACCCCCTAATGAAGTGTTAAAAAGAGCAGAAAGCCCCTGATAAGGATTCCATGCACTACCATAGGGAGAAAAGTTTTGAAAAGAATTGACAGAAGAATATGACATATTTCCCTGTTGACTAAAATAAGGTTGATTCTTGGCTCCTAAACCACTAATTGCAGGGTTTGTTCAACTTTGAAATGGATTATTACCTTGACCTGTAAAGGAAAAAAGGCATTGATCCTACTGTTGGTTTGGAATGTGGTATATGACCACCCCTAAACAGGAAACCCTGAAAAGAAGCCGATCCACTTGCTATGGATGTGGAAGAAGCTGACAGAATACTCAAAGGAACCAAAGGAATTGGGCTGGTTGGCATTCCAAAAGGGAAAAATCCCATGCCAGAGGCAGCATCTTGAGAACTTCCACTCGATAATGGAATGGAAGTAGAACCAAATATAGATATTCTAGGAGTAAAACAAGGTATAGCAATTGTTCCTCCTCCTTGTACAGATATGAGAGTCTACATACTTGTAACACTTGTCGTGGATGCCATGCTTTTGGCAGTGGTCATCGAAGGAATAGATTTATGTAAACTTGGGCTCGAAGGCTTGTTGGTTGAAGTTATGACGTATAATAGAACATATGGATGATCAGAAGGAAGAGGAGAATTAGAAGCCACAACCAACTGGGGAAGCTCTTCAACCTCAATATTATCTTTCAACTAGAAGAGGACTCGAGAAAGAATTGGAGTGTTCCTCTCTAACTCTCTACTTTTGTTAGATCGATCATGTGAATCAATGACTCCAACCAGAGGATCAATCTCTGATGTTCCTGCTGCCACTGGTTGAAAACCACTAGCAGTATTGCTCCTCCACCTTTGAGGAGAAGGGTCAGAACTCATAGGTGATAGACCACGAAGTCTCCTAGACTGACGAGCTGGTTGATTAGCCAGTTTGAATGATTTTTAAGAAATCTACTTAAAGACTCAAAAAAGTTATAAAGATAAGCCAACTAGGAGAAAAGAGCACTCTCTAAAAGTCCCTAAAGATACAAGCAATCAAACAAATCTCAAGTATTTGCAACCCAGTTGATTAGGACTGGACACCAAAATAAAAGAAAGCCAAAATCAACGGCCTTCTAAAATAGAGTAGGGTAATTATGCCCCTGGTCTACTAGCAAAGGTATCAGAAGCAGTTACGTTGACCTCCAGACAACATCCTTTATTGGTGCAAGCACCCAAGCTTCACAAGGGTACCCTCCAGAAGTACTGTTGAACGTGATACAATGTTAGCCTTAGGTGGCATAGGATTCCCCTTCGTAGCCACCTATGCGATTCCTAGGATAGGAAACTATGGATACCAACTCATATCAAAAGCCAGGCGGAACAGTCGTGAGGCAGAATCCAAAAAGTAGGAGAGGGGGTATCTCTCTTCCTTGTCTTCACTCTCCCTCGTGCTTAACTCCCAGTCACTGAGCTTTCTCGATATTTCTAACGATATTGGTTTTCACTCTTTATTCAACTTCTACGTTTTGTAATTTAAGCGGCCTTGGAGAATTAAATCTACTCCCACCTAATCCAAGGCCCTAATGAACCTAAACTTGTTGGTGTCTTCTAATGACAACAATAAAAGTTCTATCTCATTTTATTAATCGCTTGATTTTATATAGCTATTCTTTAAGTAAGGGGAAATAAAAGAGTGAAATTGATGATGTTTTTATCATGCAAAAGAAATCAATAGAAAAATAACTATATGAATGTAGTCATTTTCTTCGATGAAGAGTGATTTCTACTTGGGTGCTACGAAAACTTTATATAAAGAAAAATATTTTTCTTTTCTTTTCTGAAAAAATCTTTACACACCCAAAAACTAAAAAGACTAAGAATGCCTGAAAATGTAAACTACCCTACTGCAAGTTACAATGATGATGCAAGATCCTAAACAACCTTAATAAGAAAATTCAATACTTTATAGAAACAACCAGTCAACTTAAAACTGAAGAGTACACAAATTTGACAACAAATCTGTCTTCAAAGAAAGAAGAACAAATTGTAAAAGATTGCAGTTCACTTTTCAACAATAAAACAAAAGAAACCACAAACCAAAAACTTGGAAAAAGAAAACACAAGAAATGTTTTGTTTTTAATATTGTTCTTTTAAGGAAACAAAACAACTTTTTGAAGTCACAAAAGTGTGACTAAAATTCAAAAGATTAATCAGTAAGGGTTTGTTCCACTTTGAAATGGATTATTACCTTGACTTGTAAAGGAAAAAGGCATTGATCCTACTGTTGGGTTGGAATGTGGTATATGACCACCCCTAAACGGGAAAACCTGAAAAGAAGCTAATCCATTTGCTATGGATGTGGAAGAAGCTGACGGAATACTCAAAGGAATTGAAGGAATTGGGCTAGTTAGCATTCCAAAAGGGAAAAAGCCCATACCAGAGGCAACATCTTGAGAACTTCCACTCGATGATGGAATGGAAGTAGAACCAAATATAAAAATTCTAGGAGTAACAAAAGGTATAGCAATTGTTCCTCCTCCTTGTACAGATATGGGAGTCTGCATACTCGTAACACTTGTCCTGGATGCCATGCTTTCAGCAGTGGTCATCGAAGGAATAGATTGATGTAAACCTGGGCTCGAAGGCCTATTGGTCGAAGTTACGACGTACAATAGAATGTCTAGATGATCAGGAGGAAGAGGAGAATTAGGAGCCACAACCAACTGGGGAAGCTCTTCAACCTCAATATTATCTTCCAACTAGAAAAAGACTCGAGCAAGAACTAGAGTGTTCCTCTATAACTCTCTACTTGTGTTGGATCTATCATGTGAATCAATGACTCCAACCAGAGGATCAATCTCTGATGCGCCTGTTTCCATTGGTTGAAAATCACTGGCAGTATTGCTCCTCCTCCTTTGAGGAGAAGGGTCAAAACTCATAGGTGATAGCCCACGAAGTCTCCTAGATAGACGAGCTGATCGATCAACCACTTTGAATGATTTTTAAGAAATCTACTTAAAGACTCAAAAAAGTTATAAAGATAATCCAACTAGGAGCAAAGAACACTCTCTAAAAGTCCCTAAAGATACAAGAAATCAAACAAATCTCAAGTATTTCCACCCCAGGTGATTAGGACCGGACACCAAAATAAAATAAAGAAAAAATCAAGAGCATTCTGGAAATAGACTGGGGTAATTACGCCCCAGGTCTACTAGCATAGGTATCAGCAGTAGTTATGTTGACCTCCAGACAACATCCTTTATTGGTGCAAGCACCTAAGCTTCGCAAGGGTACCCTACAAAAGTACTACTAAACATGATACAACGTTAGCCTCAGGTGCCACAGGATTCCCCTCCGTAGCCACCTATGTGATTCCTAGGATAGGAAACTATGGATACCAACCCATATCAAAAGCCAGGCGAAACAGTTGTGAGGCTGAATCCAACAAGTAGGAGAGGGGGTATCTCTCTTCCTTGTCTTTACTCTCCCTCGTGCTTAACTCCCAGTCACGGAGCTTTCTTGGTCTTTCTTACGGTATTGGGTTTCGCTCTTTATTCCACTTCTACGTTTTGTAATTTAAGCGGCTTTGGAGAATTAACTCTCCTCTCACCTAATCCAAGGCCCTAATGAACCTAAACTTGTTGGGTGTCTTCTAATGACAACAATAAAAGTTCTATCTCATTTTATTAATCACTTGATTTTATATAGCTATTCTTTAAGTCAGGGGAAATACGAGAGTGAAATTGATGATGTTTTTATCACGCAAAAGAAATCAATAGAAAACTAACTATATGAATGCAGTCATTTTATTCGATGAAGAGTGATTTCTACTTGGGTTCTATGAAAACTTTATATAAAGAAAAATATTTTTCTTTTCTTTTTTGAAAAATCTATACACACCCAAAAACTAAAGAGACTAAGAATGCCTTAAAATGAAAATTACCCTAATGCAAGGTACAATGATGATGCAAGATCCTAAACAACCTTAATAAGAAAATGCAATACTTTATAGAAACAATCAATCTACTTAAAACTGAAGAGTACAAAAATTTGATAACAAATCTGTCTTCAAAGCAAGAAGAACAAATTGTAAAAGATTGCAATTCACTTTTCAATGATGAAACAAAAGAAACCATAAACCAAAAACTTGGAAAAAGAAAACACAAGAAATGTTTTGTTTTTAATATTTTTCTTTTAAGGAAACAAAACAACTTTTTGAAGTCACAAAAGTGTCACTAAAATTCAAAAGATCAATCAATAAGCATAAGGAGTCTTTTAATCTTGCAAGTTACAAACTCGAAAATGAACGAAACTTGAAAAAGAAAGACTACAACTTGTACAAATTGACCCAAATAGCAGAAAAAGATTTTGACAAACTAGCCAAAAGGGCAAGAAATAAATACTTTCAAACTTCTCAAAAAGAAACTCTTAAAAAGCAATAAAAACAATAAGGCCACCAAACAAGTGAAATCAAAGCAAGAGAACTTGAAATCCAGGCTTGAAAATGAAATTGAAAACAATTTCCTATTCTGGAAGACCAGAACAACCAAGAACTTCAAAACAAAGCCTTGAACACCAAGATACAAACTAAAAACTTTCTTAAGAAGCAAACCTAGGCCAAATCATTTTAGTGAGGAAGAGATTTTGAAAAACAAATCTTGTAGGAAAAATAGATTCTCCAGACAACATATCACCATACAACAACAAAAATTACCAAGCTACAAACCTAACTGTGCAGAAAGATTTATAAAATTCACCCAAAAAATTGCATACACGACTATGTAAAAACACAAAAGCATGCACACGCTAATACAGGAAACTTGCATATTCGCAAGTCTACTTTACAGAAACCTGCATGTATACGCTACTCTAAACAAAGTAAAAGGTGTATACAAAGCTTTATAAGAAAAAACAAAAATCAAAGTCTGATCAAGAAGATCAGACTTGATGCTTGGGACACTAATGGACCAAATCATACTGCAAAAGCAAGCAATCAAGAAAGTGATCCCTAATTGAGAATAAACAACCCAAACTAGGAATAACAAGATTGTTAAACCCAGTGGAGTTGCCAATTCTGTTATGGGTGAAACGACCCTAGGGCTTCGGGTTTGGAACCCCAACAGAGCAGAGGGCAAAATTCAACAAAAAATGCTCAAACAATCATTAAACATCCTTATTCTAATAAATCGCATAGGAGTGTACTTACCCGATGTCCTTTGTTTGGGTAGATCCTGCAGGGTGCAAAACCTCAGCTTCTCCCAATGTTCTTGAAACCTGAAAATTATTCAAATAGAACATACAAGATAGTAGAAACATAAAGGATATGCATGATGTTAAGTTCAAATCATATAAATGAATGACCAATTATACATCAATAAATATTCTTAAATGGATTACAACATAACTTTGATTCTTTCTCTGACTCCAAGTGGAACCATCCTTCACATCCGTCCTTTCCCGACCTTAAGAAATCTTCCTCCATCACCAACAAAAGGATATCTCAAGCAAGATGGGGGATATCTATAACTAAGGAAACAAGGGTTTCTTGAAGCTTTGGGGAGTGTAGGAGGCACAAGGATTCTTCAGACTTGATCAGGGATAATCTCACTATAGTATCAATATCTCATACTTTCTCCCCTAAGGCCTTCCCATGGAGATTTATTTATACCTCTCCAAATTAGTTTTTTTTTTTTTTTTTTTTTTTTTTTTTTTTTTTTTTTTTTTTTTTTTTTTTTTTTTTTTTTTTCAGTTAGGAAATAGTTGGGCCATGGGAAATAGGAGGTAACAGGTAAAACCCATGAACTCCACCTGAAATTAAGGAAATTTATTTTTTTTAAGTGTTTTAACATATGTACGTGGGTTGGGTATATGTTGAAACACATGTACATGCTTTTATCACAGGGAAAAGTAGCGTATAGGGAATAAAACACTATTTTTTAAGATTTTGGACCAAGTCTAGAAGGAAGGGTTGCCCTAGGCCATAAACAGAGCATTAGATCTACCAAGAGTGGTAAATGGTGCTATAACACTAACAAAATGGGTGTTTTCTGTTGAGTACCACTTTGAAATCTGCGGTGATGAAACTTTGTGATACGCTTAGCCCCAGGGGCTTAGGTAGGATCTTTATGACAAGGATCTAGGAACTTAGGGCCAGAGGATTTTTAGGGGCTAAACCCTATGGCTAGGAATGAGGCTGATTCTTTGTAATATTTCCACATTATAAATGGTCCACATGTGTAATACATGGGACCAAAACACATATGCACCTAGGACTTTGAGATATCGAGACTTTAAAATCAACGGTTTCACAATGTAGCATTTGGTTGTAGTGCCAAAACTTGCGATCTGATGAGTGATGTGGCCTAGTCCACTTGGAGAGGAGATGATGGAGGGACTACATGAGGTTTTATCATATAAAATCCCTTTATTAAACCTTCTGGGCCAAATCTTTGACTTTAACACGTAAAACATATATTCATGTTGTCGCCTACCTTTCTGATCATGGATGTGAGATAACCCTTGGTTACCATCCCTCGCCTTTGGTTCTTTGAGCTATTTGTGACCATAGTGCTAGCCCCCTCATCAAAGTTCCTCAATCAATGTTTTTCAATTGGAGGTTCTTCTTTGATGCATCGACATATCTCTTCCTTCGATTGCTGATTGTGATCTGACATGATCCTTTGCAACGTGTCTCATGGTGAGTGGTGACATCTGTCACTCTTTTTTGGCCTCTTATGACCCCTAAAATTGTCGCATCTACATGCCACATGTCTACCATACAACAACGCCATGATGATGTCAGCTGTCACATAGCATATAAGAACCAATTGCTTCTCACCACTTGTTCCTGTGAAGGAGAGAGAAAAGACCTGTCCTACTCTGGTTTTGTCAATGAAATCCTTTGTGAAACACTTTTCAGACCTCCCTAATGCTTTAAAACTAAAGGAATATATGTGTCACAATTCACATATCACAAGTTTTAAATTGCAACATAACCTATCGATTTCCAATTGCACTTCACCAGTTCGCCAATTGGACCCCACCAATATGCCTAATCGGACCCTATCGATTTGCCTGATCGGACCCCACTCACATGTCTCTGATGTGACAATATGCTTGAACCTTCCGATTGTCAATATGAGATATCAGTGATCAATGATCATAGATTTTATCTGATTGCCACTTCTCCTGTTTTAAAAACTTATGTTATGTGGGACACTTAGCCTTCTTTCCTTTGTTTTCTAGCTTTTGAAGAAGGATTTTCATTTCTCCATAAAATTGTATGCTTCAACCCATTTGGAGATATCTATAGCTCATTAGAAAGCTAATTTAGATCTATTCACGTTTATTTCACCTACAAAGTCATTTTAAAAACACTTTACAAGCAAAAGTCCTTCCCAACCTTTGACTAGTTTGATAAATGACCATGTTAACATGGAAAAATTTTAGGCTATGACACCCAGCGATTCATAGGCTAAACTGACCAAAATGAATAGTAAGAGGCCAACACCACTAATTCTTATTATGGGACACTAACAACTATAAAACTGGAAACTTAAAAATGCCCTTTTCATATTTTAATGCACTTTTAACCTACATAAGGGGAAGTGGTTGGTTTTCTTCTATGCCTATATCCATTTTCCTTTATTTGATATCTTTCCTGGCCAATTCCTTAAACTTCTCTGCCATTGACACATGTTCAGGCTTGGAAACCTCACCCAACTCCACTGATTTGAATCCTAACATGGAACATGGAAAGTTTTCCATAGTAAAATCTTATTTTGACAAGGTTGCTAGGTGACTATTATATAACACTAGTGCTTGTGATTTTGTCTCATCATCATCATCATCATCATCATCCCTTGCCACTTCTTCTACCATAGATTTATTGGATTTAGGATACTCTCCTTGATCAACATCCATGGGTTATTAAGTGCCTCTTTTCCTACCTAAGAGGTGGGAAGTTCTTGATGTAGCTGGATAAACTGCCTTGACTTCTTCCTAAGTAGACTTGTTTGCACAATATTTTACTATGCGGTTTTGGTCATGCTTGTGATTTTTGTCGTCCTGATCATTTCTCATATCATAAATGATATTATGAGGGTCATAATTCTAGACTCTTTCTTTTGGGAAGTCAAATCTCTACAACATCTTCTCCCTTAGTTCTAAATTATTCTTGAAAACGACTACAAATGGTCCAACCTAGTGGGGAAGGTGAAAGGTACATGCCTCCTTCTTGGGAGTGAAGTGAAAATTATTTCTATTATATCTTTTCCTGATGTAATCCAATGAAAATATTCAAAGAGTCAAGAATGCTGGTAGTTGGTATGGTTTTCCTTCAAATCCATATACTTTGATGATTGTGTATTGTTTGAAGAGGTACCAATTAACTATTCTCGTATCCAGAGTAAAATGTAACTTCTCCTTTAGGAACTAAGGTGCTTTAGGCAACAGTTGACCATGGAGAAGGTTGTATACAAATGAAATAAAATAAGATATATAATTGAATAAGTCATGGTTATCTTTTGGTTTTCTGAACTTGGGCAACCATTCATAGATCAACAACAAAGAATTGTGCTCATTCACCATCTTGGGATTTAGGTGCTCTAAGTGATAATATTGTTGGTATATGAATAGGTGAATATGTAGTATTGGTAATGGAAGGACCTTCCTTCTCTAAATTTCATCATTTCAGAACGTATTTTGTGAGGCAAAAATTGCGGAAAATCAAATTGGTGTAGGCCTTGGTGGTTGGATGACATAAGGAGGCTAAGAGACCTAAAATTATCTTAGTTACATAGACATCAGTATCAAGACCAAGAAATTTGTATACCATGGAAGAATACAACTTGGAAATAGAATCAAAGGTTGTGATGTGGTAAGGAGGATGACCATAAGGGGAAAACACTCCCTTTTTGATGTATATGGTAACAATTTGTTTTTGTACCTATGGAGAAAGAACATTCCATTTGTCTTCGATTGTATCTTTATCCAGCCTTTGTAATTTTGTCTTGTCCAAGAAAGAGAGCATGTATGGAATGGAATATGGTGCTACTTTTATTATTACCTTTTCCTCTCGTTATGAGAAATTAACCCTCTAATCTCGTGAATACTAACTTACAGACCAAGTAACTACCTCTAGAAAATGATATACCTATTGTAGATTTTAACACTGTATAGAAATTACTTGCAAATGAATTTTTAAAATAGAAAAAAAATATAATGGAAAGAACATATAAAAAATATACACAGAGATTTCCCCTAGATCCCAAAGTCGGGGCTACCAGATTGGTTTTTCATTATATTCCTTTTAATGTTAAAATACATATATACACATGTCGAAGCATTCATAAACCCCAATCCACTAATCCTAGATTAGAACATAACCCTAGTTCCCTTGACTGGATCTACGAAATACCATAGGAAGAAAACCATCATGCCCAAAACCATGTGCAAAACCCATGCACAAAACCATGGATAGGTTCACCCACCATATTTGGGTTCGCCCCCCATCCTTGGGTCCACCCAACTATTCCTGCAAAGAATATATGTGACAATTGTTAGGACCAAGTTTGATGCAAATATGTTATTATGGTCTCCTATCACATCACAGGTACTCTACACTACGTGAGTTTATTTCCTCATATTGTAAGTGGTTATTGATGGGTCTCAAATTTTTGCATCACTATCATAAAAATAAGGTTATTTGGTTTACTTCAATGGAACAATAACATAACTTTTGGAAGATGAGGTAGCCATTGGAAAGGAAGGCTTGTTGAAAGGTATAGTTGACTAATTAGGGAGAAAAATACAAAAGGGGGATTCTCAAAGGATTAAACATCTAATGAGGATGTGTCATGTGGCCATAGAATATTGGTCAGAAAGGAGGATGGCTAGTCTTTTAAAATTTATGACTAGTTTGACTAGCACATGTGAGGTTGAATTTAGGGTTTTTAATAAAGTTGAGATTGGATTTGGTAGATTTCGAGACAAATTCAGTTTATGAAAAGATTTAGAAGCATATTTGGATTAAAATGATGGATTTACTTCCTAAAACAAGGATTTTCGAGCAAGGAAGAGTGGCGGTTTTCCCTAGGGTTTCAAATTTGTCTGAATTTAGTGAGAATAGGGCTAAAAGAGGTTGAATCTATGGGATGAAGGTGAATTAGAAATTGAAAATGGGGAATTTGAGATCAAAGGACATGGAATTGGACAAACTAAAGTTATGGGTGCACCGGGCTCAGTTTGACATCTCGTTATACAAAATGACAAACAAACGAGACCATGACATTTTTATAATTTTTTTGCGTGACATGTGTCAAGACTATATTGGGAAGAAAACTTAGCTGACATCATGATGATGTCAGCATGATGTGGGCCATGCCACATGTATAAAAGGTGATGTGGTGAAGCCTACGTTGTAGTGTTGCACCTATGGGATGAGTGGCTTAACAAGGGAGGTGGTGCGTCAATGTCTACATGGGAGGAAACATGAAAAGTGATGTGGGGGTTTGCATGGAAATATTTGTGCTCCTCTTGAAATTTCCTTTGAAATTGTTTGAGTAGTATAGGGGCCATGAGAGGGCACCACATGGCTCTCTTTGTGTCCCTCCTCCCGATTACATTAAGTGTGTGTTCACATCATGGAGACATGTGGGTTGTAAAATCAACCAATGTGCCCATAGTTGGATCGACACATTTTTCAACTCATTGTCATCGTGCACCCGTATTGTCATGCTAGTGACCACCCACCCACACTTACCTAGTAGGATTATGTCCTTTAATCTTTGATTTGTGACATTGAAACTTTCCCTTTAGTAGATTGACATTGAAACTTCTCCTTTGGCCCTAAGAGGTCATAGAGAGAATCTCTCAAGGGTGGTGCACTTCCGTACCAACATCGGCTCCATGGGGGACAATGGGCCCTTGGGTCTTATTAAGAATTTGCAATTATAGTGCCTTATCCATTGGGTTATGGAGTCTTCTTTGAACCAACTTCTTTCCCTTCCTTGTAGCCTTTATTCAAAACTGAAAAATTGCAATATTCATAGGAAATGTCTTGGAAATAAAATTATTGAAATCAAGTATTTTCTTTTCCTCTATTTTTTTCCTTTTTTCCTTTTTTCCCTTTTCGTTTATCGAGAAGTACTCAATGGAATAACTTCTTTAGGGAATTTCCATTGAAGGGATTCCCAAGGAAATTCTGATCGAGAATTGCAAGTTGATAAGTATTGTTTTCGATAACTTGTACTTAAAATGAACCAATACAGAGATTGTCAAATTTCCCATGCTTGTCTTTTCCTACTCAGATTGGGTCCCATTTCATCACTAAATTTCCTACTTGTAGATTTTGTTCATTTTTTATTTTGTAAAAAATAACTTTCATCTTCTATTGATAAACTCCAAACTTGTTTAAATATGCTTATCTTTGTTGTAACTTGAAACTCTATCATTTGATAGATCCTTCTCTACGTCGAATTGGTGTCTAGCTCCTCTTCTTATAACAAAATTATTACCAATAAGGTGAAATTCATGGGAAAAACAACATCTATACCATAGAATAGTTGATAAATAGAAGTGCTAATATCTCTCTTAGCGATGAGTATATTTTCCTAGAGTGTGTATTTGAGATTTTCATCCCAATTCTTCTTATTTTAGTCCAACATCCTTTTGGTGATCCTTATGAGATTTTTACTTGAGTATTCCCGTAGTCCATTTACATGAGGATAATAAGTTTTGGAATGTACCAATTATATGTTATAATCTTGGAATAACTACATCATCTTGGGTGACTTGAAAGCTTGGGTTTTTTTTGTGATCAACCTCTTGGGACACCTAAATCTCAAGAGAATGTAATATTCTAGGAATTTGATAATGTCCTTTTCATTAGGATTCTAAGTCAGAGTGGCTTCCACCCACTTAGTGAAGTAATCAGTGGCTATGAGAATGTACATCTGTTAACCACTTGATTTAGGGTGTATCTCTCTAATGAAGTCAAAGCCCCACTGGTAAAATAGAGATTGAACTTTAATAGGATTCAATGGTAGATATTTAAACTTCTACTTGCCCCTAAAAATCTAACATTTTAGAAAACTCCTACCAACAACATTTGTATCCTTGAAAAGAGAAGGCCAGTAATATACATCTCTTAAAATTTCGTATTTTGTGACCTTCCATGCTTGATAACCTTCGTATACTCCATAGTGAAACTCTAAGATGATCTCATGTGTTTGATCTTCAGCAAAAAAAGTAAGAAGGACATTGACATGTTCCTGCCAGTATAAGCTTTGATTTATAATACAATACTTAATTTTCTTCAATTCAAGGAATATCATTTAACTTTAGGAATCTCTGAAGGACATTGTAAATTATGCAAGAAAGATAGTATGTCCTGGTATGGGAATTTTGGAACTTTGAAAGGCCCTTTAGGAAGGATTCTCGTGGATTCCTTCCTTTTGGTGGTAAGTTTTTTTATGGAATCCTTCCTACTGGAATGGGAGTTTATTGAGTATTTTCTCTCCTAAAATGCAAAGGTTCTTGTTGATTCTCTTGATCTGAAGAAGGTGTTTCTTGTCGATTATCCTCATTTAAAGAATGATGTTTTTATGGGTTCTCCTCTCAACAAATTTTCCAAATATCTTCATTGGTGCACATCTCAAATGTCATATGGTTGAAATAAGTGAGAAGCTAAGTCAATCCTTGACATCTCACAATTTTGTGTGCTAGATATTTGTATCACAATCTTGGAGCTTGGCTATCCATTTCCCTCATCTTCCATCATTATCAGGCTGTGTGAGAATTTCCTTGATTTTTGTTGATGGTACACATGTTATCACTTTCCAATGCAACAAATATACTCTAAAAGACTCAAATTCTTTCACCATTGCATACACATGTTTATCTAGAATGATATATGTCAATTCTTCATCTCTCAATGCATGGGTGAAAAATGGTATGCGTTTTTCATACCCCTCTTGATTCCTTTGTAACAATATTGCTGCTGTTGTGTGCTTATATGAAAAAGAGAATATATGGAATTCCTTTGAAAAATATGTATGTTATAGTACTAGGTCCTTGGTAATGGATTTCTTCATTATCTCAAAAGATATCTAGGCTTCAAGTGTACTCCACCTTACATCATTTTTCTTCTTGAGCATACTAGTCATATGTTTGAGGATTTCTATAGAATTTGTAATGAATCTGCGTTGGAGATTTATCTTCCCCAAAAATGTTTGAACTTCATTTTTATTCTGAGGTAAAATGATCTTCAATATAGCCTCTACTCTTTTTTGGTCAATCTTGACACCATCTTTGGAGACTATATGGCACAAAAATTTTCCTTTAAGACAAAGAATGATTTCTTCGGATTTAAAGAAAGTCCGAACTTCTTACACTTTAGGAATGTTTTTATAAGATGTTTTAATTGTTCTTCATGTGACTTAAATAATAACATCATGTCATCCAAATAGATAACTATGAATTTGTCTCTTTCTCCCACAAAAGCAACATCCGTAGCCATTTGAAATTTCGCTCCCAAATTCATCAATACAAAGGTAATTTTAACATACATGAATGTACCCCACGACGTTGTGAATGCAATATTTTCTTTATCTATTGGATGGATGGCTATTTTATTGTATCCTAAGAAACCTTCCATCATCGATATTATGAAGCTCCTATCACTTTATACAACAAATGATCCATCTAGGGCAACAAGTAATTTTCCTTTGGTGAGCATCTGTTCAAATTCCTCAAATCCACACATAACCTAATGTCACAATTCTTCTTTATGATAAGCACTATTTTTGTAACCCATTTAGAGTATCTCATTGGTGCAATAATTTTCCCATCCAACAACTTCTTAATTTTGTTTTCCTTTTCGGTAGTATAATAGGGTTAAATCTCCCAATCTTCTGCACAAAAGGCTTAGGATACTCTCTCAATGGTATTCTATGTTGTATTATGGATGTATCATATGTTTTCAGATGTTCATAAATCCATGCAAAAAAATCTTTGAATTGTTTAAACAACTCAACTTACCTCTATTTTGTAGGTGGATTCCAAGGACTTAGAGAGCTTTAACTTTTGTGGGTTTTCTTCAGTTCTTAAGTTGTGTATTCAATGTTCTTGATCACTGGCTAGAAAATAGGTCTAGTAGACACATCGTTACGACATCATTAGTCACACTATGAAATTATTGTCACACTATGTCATCATGGCTCTTGACATTGTTGGTAAGAATGTAGAGTTGTGCCTAGCTATGTTTTGGATGGTTGACGTCTCTTAATTATTATAGAGGAATTGTAGGTGTCTTGATGATTGCATATGTGTTCAAAAGTCTTGCACAAGGTCTGTATCAGTTGCAAAAGGATGGAAAAGGATTGGAGCTACTTGAAGTCAAAGAAAAATAAGGAGACATAGGTGGCTACTTGGATAAGGTTTACTAATGTTTGTGAGGTGTTATTGAAGCCTTATGAAAGCTTGACAGGACCCATAGGTGTTGGAGAAGGAATGTTAGAAGTTGGAGAATTTTTGAGTGAAGTTTGACTATGTTTTGACTACTTTCAGGGCTTATAGATAGGGTAACACATGTTTATTTTGTTGGGGGAACATTACTACCGAGGGTAACACAAGTTTCATGTACAATTATCACATTAATAACTAACTTCTTGAAGAGGACAGGAGTGTTACTTCCTCTAGGTGCTAAAAATTAACAACTTATAGTAAAACCATGGACTTGGCCAAGTCCCTTTATGTTCAGATGTTCGAGCAATGTTGATTTGATCCTTTCAAAGTTTCCCATCGACAAAACCATTTTATTTTTTTGTGGTATTAACAAGGAAAATACATTATAAGAGGATAAGAATATTGCTTAGTTCAGTGTGCATTTGATGAGCTATTATTTTGCGATTTTTCTTTTCTAGAACAAGTGTGCACTAGGGCACAAGGATGAGGCCCATAATTGACCCTTCAGTGAGAGATATAATGGATATATGATAGAAGTCATTATTTTTTGGTTTGACTTATAATATGTGAAGTTAATTGTTTGCAGGAATAGATCCAATGGTTCTATTTATGTAGAAGTTTGTTTTAGTTCAAATCTGATTAGGTGATGGTAGAGATATAATGAGATCAAAATGAAGTATATGTATAATAATTACATGAAACAAAGTTTGTGGTCACTCACTTATTTTTTGCAAGATTAGATTCACTCTCATTATTTAGCATAGAAGTGTGTATTCAGAGATCTAATTTTTTTGTAGAGGTCATTGTATGAAGACATTTTTTTGATTGGAATGGTTGAGGAACCTGGCTTACTACTGTTGGTTATCTGATTCTTGAGCACAATATATGAAGGACCTAAAATATGATTGATTGATTTTATGTTTTCCTATTGATGCATATGTTTGATAGAGAGTTTGTGTGGCTTTCATGAGGGTTTGAATGAAGAAACTTCATTTAGATAAATATAGGGTTTGAATGAATAAACTTCATATAGAGACGTATATACATTGACCTAACATAAATCTATATGTGAAGCGAATGTAATGAATTTCTTCATTGGACATATTTTTTTTCTTGATGATAATGACTTGATTGATTGTGGACTAATATTAATGTATTTTCCTAGAGTTCGTAAAGATTAGCATGCCAATTTGTATTCAAACATGATTTGTGCTTGATTTTTCTCATATTTTGAATTAAGAGGGTTGATATTGAATTCCATGATAGAGGGTTAGTAGTATGAGTAGAGATCAGTGATTTGTATACATAGGTCTGTGAATGTAGAGATCTATGACAAAATGTATGTACATATTAGTGTGACAAAAATATAAAATGACAAAAATTCATGTATTCTTTCCCACTAATGTTTGATTTTCTTGACAAATATTGTATATGTTGTCATATGGCTAAGTTTGCTTGACTCTACATGGCTAGTATTCATGGTACATTATCCTTAATGTTTTGTCTAGCTAAAAAAATATTTGTGACAGGGGATTGATGATAATGAGACTCTGTATTGATTGATCTACATGTTGGTAATTGATGTCTTGAATGATGCAAAAACTTATGTGTTAGAACTTGGTATGGCAAAGAGTTGTTATGAATTTACAATGTTGCTTGTCATTAATATGAACCCATTATAAACTTCATGATGATCGTGCTATGATGTGTCTAGTTGGAGGAACTTGATGTTTTGAGTTTGGTTCTATTGGTATCATGAAAATTTGGGTTTCATAGTGATATTGCATATTGATGTCAATTGAGAATGGTAGATTTGGTTGTGCCTTAATTTCAGACAAGTTTTGATATTGACTTGATGAGTATAATGATATATCAGTATTGGCTTGGTATTTGATGGTATTGATGTGAATTTGGTTTGATAATATTTTTATTATATTGGTTTGACCATTTATTTGTTTCAGAGAGGTTCTTAGTATTAAATTATTTACTAATTGAACATAATGATGATTGTGGGTCCATTTTGAAAATTTGATGAAGAAAAACCTACAGGATTTTATGTTGGTTTTGAGTAATGTGGACCCAGTGTGAAAGATTTTGAAACATGGTCCATAGAGTTATTGAGGGTTGGAGCCTTTAGTGAATGAGTAGGAGCTTCCTTCCAGTAGGAACTGGTAAACTTGATCAAGGAGTAGTAGCTTCCTTCTAATTGGAGCTAGAGAAACTAACGGAGGTGGTAGTTTCTTGTAGATAGGATCTTGTGCATTGGTAAGAGTTTGCATAAGTGCATGATGTAATGATATTTTCTTTATAATAAGAAAAAATAAAAAGATGACAATAGTGGTGGTTTTCTACTAATTGGGTTTCCACCTAAAATTCCAATGTCCCTAAGTATTGATGATGTGTTGCATTCTATGGTTTACATGTTCTTAGGTTTAATGATTCTCATGATTTATTGTATATGTTTAGATATATAACACATAATAATGGTAATGAAATTATGTAAGAGATAAATTTGAAAAATAAAGCATTCTCTTAATAAAAGTTCATTGGGCATGAAATATTGACTCAGTGCCTTATCCCCCAATATTTATAACAATTGGTATTAGAGAAGGTTTCTCTAGTAAAGCTTAAGTGCTTGAGAGTAGATTAGGGACCATGGGGAGCAAGCATAAGAAGAAAAAAGCATAGAGGATTTTTTTTTAGGAAAACTATGACAGTGATAACAATGTATCACATGTAGTATAAAAGCAGTATTTACGATTATCGATGAAGGATAATCAGTAGAAAAACAAGCCAAGACATAAAGTATGGATAATAAAGGTATCCTCAAAATTAATGATGCTAGTTATAAATATTGGAAAGAAAGGATGAAGTATTAGTTAATGGACCTTGGATATGATGTTTGGCATTAAGTATATGATGGTTACACTAAAACTTCCCTATTAGTGTTAGAAATAATGGAAACCAGGACACTACTTAGAGGGGGGCTGAATTAGTAGTATGGAAAAATTATAAAATTGCCCCAAATTATACTTTTGAATCACTTTAGTAATTATTCATGGATCAACAACACTACTTAATCATGTAAAAATATACAGAAGACACCAATCTTATTTTTAATTATAAGCTTCAACTTGACTACATCATTTCCCCATAATCTAATACTTGTAGCTTTATCAACTGTTATTTAAAGAAACTTCTATCCCTTATCATTTATTAGTCTTCACTAAAAAGGACTTCTATCCTTGCTTGCTTATTAGCTTTTTCTAAAAGGGAATCTTGCCCCTACTCATTTATCAGATACCGTTGAAAGGAACTGCTACCCCTAAATATTTACTAGCACCCACCGGAAGGAGCTACAAACCTTGATCTGCAAGCTACCACTTGCAAGCCCTTTTGATTCATTTTTCATCCGTTTTTAAACTAGAACCAACAAACCTCTTACGTTATAAACAACCAAATATTTCTCACTACAAATACTCACCAAAACCACCCTACAAACACATTCAAGAGTCTTTGATCACTGACAAAATCACCAAAGTATACGCACCAATAACATCAACACCAAAAGTCACCTTGATGAACACATCAAAGCACTTAATCACCAACTTATAATTCACATATCTGATATGAAATATGATCTTTAATTCACCATTGATGCATACCACCATTATACATCATGTTGCACCAACAAATTTCAACTTCTCATCTAATTCTTATACATTCTACTGCTTGAATTCTACTTTTAAATAATTCTCAACTAATATTTTTGAATTGGAGATTTTAGTTAACTTTCCCTCAAATATTTGCATGAATCTTTAGTTTTTTTCCAGTCTTCTCGATGTGTTATCCAAGTTCTTAGTCTTCAAACAACCTTTTCTGTAAGTTAAATTGGGATTTTCTTCTTATTTTAGCCAGTTTGGCCTTTAACATCCTTTAATTGTAATTTTCTATTTTTATCTATAGTTAACTGAGGTTTAACTACTATATGTGCCACTAAACTGTCACATTTTAAGACATTTAATTTAATAAGTAAACTTTAAATTAATAATCAAATTTCTAGTCTATTTTACAACTCTAAGGTCACTGTCGGCTCTTCATCTCATGCATCTATTTATTGAATTCAATTGTAGGTTAGTCTTTCATAAATCTTTCTCATCCTGATGATGAACCATAGTTGCTGATTCGAAATATCGATTACAACAACAACCAAATTTGATATGAATCCAGAAATTGTTTTACACAAAAATTGAGGTTGCAGTGCATATGCCACAAATCTAGGGAAAGTGACACTTGGAGGGAGGTTTCTGAAATGATATTTGCATGTAACCTTGAAATGCTAAGAATAGATCCCCAAAACAAGGGATGCCTTTGCATGCTGCCTTGGGAGGAACAAGCCATGCATGTAAATCAATTTTTCTCAGTCCCGGAGGGAACTAGTCAACTAAACTGCACATGCAACAGTCTGTTCAGCTCAAAGGAAAAAATGCACATTTATGCGAGGGAGATGGACTAGATACCCAAATGGATTGTACAATTTCTGGGCAGAGCAGCTGACTCCTACCCAGAATTGTGCAATTTCTGGACTGAGCAGCCCTGTTGGGAGGAATTGCGCAATTGATGGAGGGGAGGCTAGTTTTCCTCCATAATTGTGCAATTTCTTAATGGATTTGCTCAACGTGCAGCTGGACCAAGTCTGGAAGAATAGCCTATCAAGGGAATTCAACAAACTCTGATGGAAAGGATGAGATTCTACAGGAAAAACAATGCAGCTTGTGTACTTGAAGAAGAAAGACATGCTTCTGCGAAAGGTTGGTAGGGAGGCTCCAAAACAAAGCTAAGGAAAAATTTTGGAGGGTGGTTGTAGCTACTACAACACTTGGCAACACACTAGTAGAACTCTAGCTCTCTGAATGGACCTTGTTCGTGAAAAGCAAGTCTAACACCTCTAGAAGTATTGCTCAGTTCTCAATTCATCTTGGTTTCCACACTAGCTTGATTTTAAGATGCAGCATCTTCCAAGCGCTTGGTCGATTGACACACATTCCAAGCCAAGGAAACATGGTTGTTTTGATTTGGGTTGAGGGGTATATTGATGCAAAATTATAGTTGTTGGAGTCTTAGTTTCATCTCTGGTGTTTCTCTGCTGCCAGTAGGCCTGGACAGTACCCCGGAAAAGTCACATAGGAAAACAAGCATGACTTTGCTACTAGCGAGCCTGGTCAGTACCTTGGCAGAGTTACTTGCATCAACTTTCTACGCAAGAAGACTCTCTCTTCTTTCTCCTTATTCATTTTTTAGTTTTTGAAAATTTTCATTTTTCATTTTTTCATTTTTTCATAATTGTGCAGACCACTTATTCATTTTAGAGGCAGAAGAGGGATCCAAACTTATTGAGAGAAGAAGAGGTTGTTCCTACAAAGAAGTAGTTTATTATACCTCTGATGTGCCTGTTAATATTTTCCCCCTCACCTTACTCTACTTGAATGAAATGACGAGGGTTAACCCAAAAACAACCGACTAGAGTAGATGATGCTAGTTAGCATGCAGTCGTTGTGTTTTCACCATGGCTCACTTCGAACAATATGTATCGATGTATCATGGAATAAAAGTAACAAGTTCTTCATATAGAGGTAGGATGGTAGATAATCAAGTAGTGATAGTTGCACAAGGCCTCTTGTACTTTACCCAACTTGTTTCAAGAGTCATGCATGGTTTCATGCAATACTAACCTACGAATGAAAACAAGAAAGTAAACAACAAAGCAAAGTAGAAGTACAAGTAAATGCAAAAGAAAAGTGAGTAAGCAAACAAGCAAGCAAACAAACAAACATGCAAAGCAAGAAAGAAAACAAGCATGCAAGCAAGCAAACTGAAAGCAAATGCTACTCCTACTCCTAAGCTAACGATGCATGGGCCTGATCATGTGAAGTGATACTTCCAATGCAGCTACTAGTGCATTGGTTGACCCATGTTGGTGAAGGCATGGTCCGTGAGTAACATGGCCATACGGACCAGCAGTTTTGAAAGATACAACAATGAATACAAACAAAATTTGAGCTTACAAGCATCCATTGAACAAAAATGAGTGAAAGTGCATGAAATGTAGTCTGTGGACATACTATGATGTTGTGTGACACTACATGTAGATGCTAAGCATACACACTCTTGACTGTGATATGCAAGCATACTTGCCAAAGGTAGACCACCTTCATTGCGCATGTGTGCTTGATGAGTAAGATTCCTCCAATGCATGAACAATGGGATCATGTGGTTCAAGTAGAGGAAGTGAAATATGAGTGTTAGATTGATCTTCAATGCATACAGATGAGTGATGAGGAGCCTTGAATGTTTGAACAATTTCCTGACCAACAGTGAAACCAACCTTAAGACAGCGAGGTCCTGACATAACCATCAGCTCAGTCTGAAGTGCCTCGACAATCTGGGGGGTTTCATCTTCATTGAAAGATGGATCATCATAGACCAGTGTCTTAGATGGATTAAGAAAGAGTGAATCAACATCGTGATTAGATGATGGGGTGAAGAGATCACGACTACTAAGATCAGAAAATGCAGGATGTTGGTCAACATCCTCTTATTTCGATGAATCATACAGAGGGGTAGATGAGAAGAAAGAATGTTCATCCTCTACGTTTCTAGAAAATATATATGAAAAATCAAGTGGATTTTCAAAGAATAATCAGATGATGGACTGACATCTGGTGCTTCCTGCAAATGATCAATAACGGGTACTTCTGTGGATAGAGATACACATGAAAAATCAGAGATGCAGGATCACCAAGGAGGTCAGGAAAAAATAGAGGAGATACGGGGAGACACGGATGGTCCTCTATTGTAGGTGGATGTTCAAGAACCCAATCATGCTCTTCATGAATGTCAGTGCATGTTAGTTGTGCAACACCAACTCCATTGATAGATCGATCCTCATTCAAACAGGTGTAGAGTTTGGAATGGAAGAACACAAGACAATGTCATCCAGAGGATTATCCCAGTTTGAAGATGAAGATTGAGGTATAAAATACATGTGATGAGGTATGGGACTCACAACCAAGTCTACACAAAAGTTGGAAGGAGAGATGTCGGGACGATGTGATGGTTAAATAGATGTGTCCGCATGCTTTCACACATCACTCTTTGATGGTGGAGGTATTTGATGAGGGGATGATGGACAATCACTTATGACAGTGACCATGTGCATTTGTGATTGTACAACTCCATCACCGAAGTATGTTGAGCAGGGTTTAAACTTTAACTTCTTCTTGGGAGTGACACATTGGACAAGGCAGTATTTGAATCTATCCATGAAATGCTGAAATTTCATCTGGCTTTCCAAGGCTTCAAACATGAATAGCTGGAAACACTCCAAAAACTCCATAGGTGATTCATGCAGGGCCTTCTGTCGTTCTAACAGTTTTTTATCAAACAATTTAGGATCAAAATGTTGGAAAATAGATCAGATTAGATTGTTGAACTACTTGAATGAGTGCACAGAGTTATGAGCTAGTGTGCCACACAATTGTGATGGGTGGTCACGAAGTGTGTGTGCAAGTAGTGAACAGACCTCTAATTCAATAAATCTTCCATGACCTACATGACTGCATGGAAGTCATCTAAGTGCTTAGGACAGGCCACTTCGCCTTCACCATAATATGTGAGTTGTGACAAGTGATCCTAGAACTCCCTCTCGACATGAAAGATATGTCCATTGGACAAACATTTCAAAAGGTGAACTATAACGAACTACATGATAGATGTGTGAAGATTCAAAACAAATGAGGAGGGCTGAGCTTGTCATTTGGTCCTCCTTCTAGCACCAAAATGTTAACTGTGATGGACCCACCAACATGTAAGGGGATCTCCATGGTAAGAAGTCCCAATTAGACCTCAGACCATTTGGTGTAGGAGTCCCAACAGTGGGTCATACGGTAATGCCTTGATCGTGATTTCACACAAAGGAAAGTAAGATGTCTCTGCTAGTAGCAAGTGTGTGACAGCTTCCACAAGCCAAGGTGAATGAAAGGTTCAAACACACGGGGGTCGAGATGAGTGCACCCCTTGGAAACCTGTGATAACATGACGTTAATAAGGGAACACACAAGAAAAGATGCATCACAACATGGAAGGAAAGTTAGCTAGCAATCCGAAGTGATGGTTAAACCAAAAACACATTTCAGAAAGATTCATACATACATACACAAAAAAGTCCATACATGCATGTGTAAGAAAATAAATACATATATCATGTAGAGTAAACCAGATAGAATAGCATACAATACAACATATCCATGAAACATGCTGGCTCTATTATATTAATAAGTGTAAGTTCCAGTCATACAATACATCCATGTCTAACCACTAGTTCTGACAGGGGAATGTTACAACCACAACTGCCTATTCCTCCAAAGAGATATACTATCTCTGCACAGTGGAGAAGCCAAGGCTCATTACAATATTGTCTAGGCTATCTCTACGATAGTTCTATCGGAAGCTTGGCTAACCAAAACCCTTTACAATGAGTTATGAGGTATTATTTATAGCAAAGGGTGGGATGACCCTTGGCATTCCCCTTTGAGACTGTTCATCTATCCTCATGACTCTTCAACTACTCTATGACTGTTACATTCAACTATAGACACTTGAACCTCCACTTGACAAGATGTTACATTACAATTCATATGTGCCCATGTGAGACAAAATGGCTTGAGAAAGCCATGCAAGACATCACAGACACTCAGAACATTACGGTGAGACAAACTATTTGACATGTTTGTGATGGTCCAAGGTGGTGAACTGATGCAAAGCTTGGTCATTTGTGATGGCATGCATGCACTCCATGGTTACATTTTGCTTAAGTGAACTCTTGCCTCTGTTGCTTCTGGGTGCATTGGTATGGTTCCTCCATCCAACTTATCTGCTAGCACGTGCATGGTCTTCTTGGTTGTGGATGAAATGGCAACACACTGATGCATAGTGTCCATGTTGATCTTCCAGTGTGTGACGGTGGTCATGTGCATCAACTGTCAACTATATGTTCAACTCCAGTTGGAATTTCTTCTTGTCTTTGCCTCGGTGAGTGTGCCAAATGGGTTAGATCGCATGCATGTGCATAATGACATGCATGCTACTGAATTCTCTTACATGAAATCAACAAACCTTCTCACCATGTCTACTCCATGCCAGCTGTTGGGATGAATCTATAACATGTACAAGTGTAGTTTCATCCTTCTGTGCCTGTTGCACCCCTATTGTACCTATTCCTACTGCAACTCATTCTCTCGTCTATGCATCTCCTATTATTCCTTGAGTTGCTACTTGAGCACATGCAGCTCCTTCTCTATTTTGTTCTCTACCTTCATGTGATCTTCATGTCATGCCATCACCTCATAGCCCCAGTCTCCAAAGTTGCTTTCACCACAAGTATATTTTATTGAGCTTGCAACTTTGTTCTGCCTCTGTGTTGTGAACAACCTTCCTCTTGCATTCGTTGTATTCGGTATGCTGTTGTTCATGATGCTACTTGTTGTGATGTTGCTGCTGTCATATCTTGATGTCCTTGTCTATGAATTACTTGATGTCTTCGTGGGTAGGAAAGTTCATAAACAGTTGATCGACTGCATCCCCATGTGTGATCTAAACGATGTCTTCAACTCTACTCTCCTATAAACCATTGTACGTGTGCTGCTGAGAAGTAGATGGACACCTGAAATACCTAGAGACATAGAAACACTCATGGCAAGAAATATGTCAGTGAAAAATAAAATGAACTTGAGAACTGACTTGCAACATATCTGTTTGACTGTTCATGAAGCTTGCGTAATTTCCATCGGGAAATCAGGAGACTGATTGCCAAAATTGCGTAAGGCACAATCTGAGCTGTCAGGAGGCTGACTTACTGTTGGAACTATGCAATCCACAATATAGCCTATCTTGTTGAGGATGGAAACTGCGCAAAGTGCAATTTCAATCAACAGTGACATGCAACCAGGATACTGCATTGTGTAATTTCTGGAGCCAACGGGACACTACCTCTAGGAATTGCTCAATGCAAGCCTAGAGGTCAGTGCCTGGCTGGGCTTGCACAATTTCTAGAGGGAAGGCAAAGCCTTTACTTCCAGAAATGCGCAGTGCTAGCCAGGCAAGGCACAGTCCGGGCCAAGGTAGCCTAGTCCGGCTGACGGGCGACTTGAAACATGAGAAGTCTGAATGCATGGTGAGATGAGTGCAAAAAAGAGTGAATGATCATTCATTCTAACAGCTAGTGCAGGATTCAGGAAATGGGAAGGAATGCATGTGTGTGAAGCGAGTCGCCACAACAACGACCATCCATGAAAAAACAGTTTCATGCATGTGACAATAATGAGATGTTAACAAAAGCTAAAACGATACTAGCAAAATCTATTATGCATCAAAATGACAACAAGCACTCACTAAAAATCAAGCAGACAACATTCATACGAAGCGAAACGCAAAAAGTGCCAGAAACAGAGCGTGAAACATGAAAAGTGGGCTTACCCAAAACAACTGAGATGAATGTGTCGATGACTCCAAGATGCAATGTGGGATGTCCGAATTATAAGATCGATGTGAGAAATGAGCTCTGCAGTGTCCAATTGATTAATTTTGATAAAATAGAGGTTGCGATGTGCATGCCACAAATATAGGGAAAGCAACACTTGGTGGGATATTTTTGGAATGATCTTTGCATGTAACCTCCAATTGCTAAGAATAGATCCTTGAAACAAGGGATTCCTTTGCATTCTGCCTTGGGAGGAGTAGGCCATGCATGCAAATCAATTTTTCTCGATCCTAGAGGGAACTGGTCAACTCAACTGCACATGAAATAGTTTACTCAGCTTGGAGGAAAAAATGTACATTTTTGGGAGGGAGTTGGGCTGCCTACCTAGATGAATTATGCAATTTCTAGGTAGAGCAGCTAACTGCTTCCCAGAATTGCACAATTTCTTGGCTGCACAACCTTGCTGGGAGTAATTGTGCAATTTTTTGGGTGAACCTTGGCTAGTATATTTGTGCAATTATGGAGCCTAGTAGGCTACCAGATAGAATTGCACGATTTCTAAAGGGAAGGCTACTCTCCCTCCAGAATTGTGCGATTTCTCGAGGGATCTGCTCAACCTATAGCTAGACCAAGTCCGAAGAACAACCTGTGAGGGTAATGCAACATGCTCTGATGGACAAAGATGTCATTCTGCAAGAAAACACTGAAGTTTGGGTACTTGATGAAGAAAAACATGATGCTGTGAAAGGTTGGTAGGGAGGCTCCAAAATGAAGCTAAGGAACAAATTTCGAGGGTGGTTGTAGCTGCTACAATACACCTCTAACTCTTCTATTTGACTTTAGGAGTACAATAATTTTGACTGGATTTATCTTTGAAACCAAGAGACCATTTTCAAAATTTCTCATACCATTGGAAAGATATTTCATATCTCTTCCGATTTTGGTGGATTCCATCTACATCTAAGATGATATGATACACTAGAAATGGCTCCAAAGTCTCTACACCTTCTTTATCCATGTTGATCTTCATCCTTCTTGTAATTGATCCTAAACACTTTTGCCATCATTTGCCATCCTTTGACAATTTCCAACAATGAAAATACTATCATCAATGCTTTTGAGTTGATATGTTTTACCTTTGGCATCAATGATAACATATTTCCAACAATTAGGTTAAGAATTGGAAAAGAATGGTTTGGCATTAAATGCAATTTATTGTAGCCGATCATATTGAGAATCTGAGAAAATTATGCACTATGAAACTGCAAAGTAGGTATGGGATAATCTGTAGTCTATCCATGAAGCAGAAGTAAAAATTAGTAAAGGAAGAAGCTTGTTCATTAGGTAAACCAACATGTAATCCTACTCTTCAAACATTTAGCGAATTTGAAAAAGAAACTTGCAACATATCAGCAGATGAATATGGCCATGAAACTATTGGGCATAATAAACAACCTAACATTTAATTGTAAATCCGGGAGTTCGTAAACTTTGGGGCACAAAACTGGAGATGCGAGAGAGAAGCCCTAAGAACTTGCAAATTGAATTCTAGTCTAAATTGTGCATTAATTTCTTCATATATTCTTGCAAATAATAATTAATTTGAATCCTGCACTTAAAGGAAACTTGAGAAAACATAAACACCAATCCTAACAGTGAAAAGAAAACATTAATTTAACATTTGGAAAGAAAACTACAAAATTGCATTATTAGCGATTGCAAAATAAACCCTAACTATTGGAAAACAAAAGGAACAACCCTAATTGATCAACAAACAAATTCTGGCAAGAGAGAAACCCTAATTATAGGCAAAAATATTAGTAAACCTTAGCTATTGTTTAACTGGAAACCAAACAACGCCTACCAATTCCAATTGAGCAGCATAAAATGAGAAACTATATTACTGAGTAAATGCTGAAAGGAATTAATATTCAATATCAATCCAGACCATTCTTCATGCAAAGAATATTAATAAAGAGGAAAACCAAACTCTCATAAAAAAATCTGCACTAGTTTTTCCTAATCCATCACTGAAAAGATTAGAACTTGATTTGTCAAAAGTTGCATCAGACTTCATTGAATGTATTTAATATGCACCCAAGAGTCAGACTGATATGCCTTATATATTCTCTCTCTCACACACTGCAATCTAAAATGAATACATATAACTATCTTTTGAAATGGATAACATATGAAAGAAATCGATAGCTATGGAACAAAGAGGAAGAAAAACATCAGATAACTTGCTTAGAAGTCATGCATATCCACGCAAGAGGGATAAATCGGTGAATCCACAAGCTATGATTCTTTTGAATGTTTCTCATATTAATGTAGGCATCATAATCATAATGGACCATTAAACAAAATATGTGAGTGTATATAGAAAAACTAAAATATGTAAAATCTACATAGGTGGTTCAGTATGCTCTGGAATCGATGCAATTCATTCAAAATTCAAACAACTCTGATAGATAGAAATCACACCCAATTCTATATACCTTGACTTTAAATACCCTATGCACCATCATACAATTATTAAAAAAAGGAAATGAATAGATCGAAGGGTATGAATGCACGAGGTTCATAACATCTGGCTGTGAGATTAAGATCAAGCAATGAAAAACAGAGTCTTTAGGAAAATGAAATACCACCTACCCAGTTCACACCCTATGTCAATGAACTGGATCACAACAGAATTGTAAACATGAAAGGTATGAAAAAATTAAACAGAACATGGCATGAAGTGCTTCGCTTAATCTTGAAAGCTCAGTCTTACATGGTATAGGAAAGATCAGACTCCAGCAAATAGAGAGGGGTGATCCCGAAATCAACTATACTAGAATGGTTTTACATTGGAACTGACCTCCCCATGCACAGGGCCATCATTGCCTTTATATAAGTTTGATTACAACACTATGTTATAACAACTCAAACAAACATCAACTATTTCACTATGGATCACGACAATTTGATTTGGTAAAATTATAAATAATTTCTTAGTTCAAGGAAATTTTAGAGAACAATTCATTATTTTGCGAGTATAAGTTGACTGTAAAATCTTAGTTTGAATAGAACAAGAATATCTCCTTTGACTTGCTAGCTAGCCACCTTAATCACCATTCTTTGTATCGACTTTCCAGCTAGGTAAAGTCCTCATGGCATAACCAATGATATTTTGATTAATGCAAACATTCTACCACTTAAAATGAACTAGTGCAGGAACAAGTCATGAATTGATGCAGTTTGTAAATAAATTATTAGTTAATGTATATATTTGACCAAGTTTTATACCTCCACTAGAAATGATATTGACCAGTGCAGGTAGCCTATAACTTATAATGATCTGGTTTAGGAATCCCATAGAGTGCAGGAACTTGATGCATGGTGCAAGAACCTAATCCATATATAGGGAGGTGAGTATAGGATCAAGGATTGTTGTTATATGTGTAAGAAGGAAATTGACCTTGTCTAAACCTGAAAACACAAAAACCATAATTAATAATGGCTTAAATGTGAAATCTTGTTAAAATAATGGAGATGCGCTAAATAATAAATATTTACTTTATCGTCTCCAAGAATGCACAAATGACGAAAGTAAACATACAAACTAAACAAAAGCATGAGGGGTTTACGAATAAAAAGTGAAATAAAGAAAGAAAAATAGAGGCATGACAAAACAACCTTCACCATATCAAATGGAGTTATTATCTCAAAAGAATAGAGCTTAGAAGAAATATTTAATCTTATAAGAAAACTTGTTTCTGCTTTGAAAAATATTGATAGTCCTGAGATTAAGTTGTTGGAATATGAAGGCAGACACCATGATTGTGAAGGACTTGAAGTAGAGATCATCTCTCTCAAATATAATCTTGAAAAATAAAAAAAATGAAATGAGGAGCTACCTCAAGCATTCTAAGAACAATAAAATGGGCTTAAAGAATAAATTATCGAGTTAGGAACATAATTGGAAGAGACAAAAGAGAAAAGGGGATGAGGTAAGCATATTAAAAGGTAAATTAGAAGAAAATGACAAACATTTGAGATTTCAAGATACTACAAAAATATTGGATAGCCTTCATAATAGTTAAATACCTCCCTCCATCAAATTAAGCCTTGGTTTTTGTGAAATTGCAAAGGGAGAATCCACCTCACAATTTTGCGCAGGCAATTTTTAGGACAACAAAGAAAATTTTGAAAATCATGGCAAATAATAAAGAAGTCAACCAAACCAACAACCAAGAAAAGTGAACTTTCAAAGGAAACCATTTTCTCTCAACAATAGAAATAACAATCCATTCTCTCTTTCTTTCAATGATATTGAATGTTTTATCTATCACAACTTTGGGCACATTGCAATCGATTGTAGAAGTAGATTATTTGAACCTCAAGCAAAAAATATCTCCACAAGAAGACCATCAATTACGAGGTACGCAAGTTTCTTTAAATGGTATTATTTTACATGCAATTTATTTAGTCACAAAGCTATTGTTTGCAGAAATAGGAAGCAAAAATATTATAATTCTCTTGCCCCCTTCTCTAGCCACATAAGCTGTTATACATGCAATAAATTTGGACAAGTAGAAAAAGAATGTAGGACCAAGTCACTGAATTCATTTAGACATTTTAGACAACAGGTAGATCCTATTAAAGACAAACAATTAAACAAGAATACATTTATCAAACTACCTAAAGAATATGCATCCATTGACACTCATCATATCTTTTGGAAAGAAAAAGACAAACTTTCATTATTAGCAATTGTAAAATAAACCCTAACTATTGGCAGATAGAAGGAACAACCCTAATTGATCAACAAAAAAATTTTGGCAAGAGAGAAACCCGAATTATAGGTAAAAATAGTGGTAAAGCTTAGCTACTGTTTAACTAGAAACCCAACAATGGCTACCACTTCCAATTGAGCAGCATAAAAAGACAAACTGCAAAAATAGGGGTAAACCTTAGCTACTGTTTAACTGGAAACCAAACAATGCCTACCACTTCCAATTGAGCAGCATAAAAGGACAAACTATATTACTGAGTAAATGCTCAAAGAATAACAAGTGAAGTTTGGCCTCGATCTGTGCACATTTGAAGAAGAAGATCAATGGTACATATATAGCAGATTTTGTCCTCACATGTTTGGAAATAAGAGTAAATTTACCTCTCTGAATAAAAACAAGGGTGGTAAAGTTATTCTTGGAAATATTTCACCAAAATAGGTGCTAGGAAAAGGTAGTTTCTATCTTGATGTTAAGAATACAAAAGTAGCTAATGTATTATTAATTGAAGGGCTAAAGAAGAATGTTGTAAGTGTAGGTCAAATTGATAACAAAGGGAATGTAGTTATATTTACCTCAATAGGAAGTAAAACTATAGAGGAAGACACTAGAAAAGTTATAGCAAAAGGAATAGAAAATATAGATAAAGTATATGTTTTAAAGAAAAATGCAAGTAGAAATAAGAAGTGAATTTCCTACTCTTTAGATTCAGAGTAGGTTAAGATAGTCCCCACTGCAGTCTATTGTACCTGATGCATATTTCTAGAAGGACTAGAAAAGTGCATGTGGAGTAGATGATAACTTGATGAAAATCAAGTCCATAGGATAAGTGGTACATGATCTTAGGGGGAGTTATGCATGTGTGTTATTTGATGGCTCCATGTGTTATTTTGATACTTATTATTCTGATTATTTATGATACTAATGTTGCATCTAGTAAATATATTATGATCAATATTATTCCAATGGTTGATCATTGGCATTATGGTTTATTATTAGCAAAAAAGAAACATGGGCACTACTTATTTGACATTGGTTTATTGCAGACTATTGATATGATGTCGATTTATGATAAGTTCATGATTATTGTTATTATGATTAGTCTTCTTAAATTGGTTCTTTGATGCATTTCTTACCATTGGAAGATATATATGTTGTATGTTGTATGTTGTATGTTGTTGATCAGTACTATTCTACTTAATGACTTGTGATGTGGAAGGTGTTCTTTAAATTCACTTGTTTTCTTGACAAGTCTTCTATTTATGGAAAGTAATCAATGTGATATCATATCCTATTGATCATGTGAAGGAGACTAGATCTATATCCATGTATCAACTTCTTTGGCATATTGGTAAAGAAGCGACCCGTGTTGAAACATTGTATAATTCAGTCATGTATAGCCCATTGGTCATGTCATATAAAATTGGGATCATAGAGTCATTGGTTGTGTTAGTCTTGCTTATGGGAAAGATATGCTCATAGAAAACCATGTATTTGTTGTATAAATCCCTATACTTATAGTGTATATCACTAAAAGGTCTAATATATGCTTAGGGGGAGCATTAGTGTGATGTCTTACAACCAAGCTCTTTGTTTCACATCAACATATCATATTTATAGTGTTGAGAATTCCAAGGGAGTACTTCTCTCAACATGGTTCTACCTTTTTCCCTTGATGTCAAAGGCGGAGAGGAGGAATTGGTGTTTTTCAGGAGGTTGACATCAATTCCAAAGGGGTAGACTGTTGGCATTATGGCTAATGTGTTAGTTTTGATGTCAACCCGGATGTCTGTTATGCTCTTGACTTGGAAGAAGATGCTATAATACCAAATATACGAAGAAATACAACCCAAAACATAGAAAAAAATGAGAAAAATAACAAGTATTTTATTATTCAGAGATGAAAGCAATGTTCACTTGCCTCTTTGAGGGGGAAACCTCCAATAGAGCAGAGCTCAATTACAAAATAAGACATGATGCTCCTCAATGGGGAGTCTCTATCATTTATATAGGATTCATACATGCAATACCAT
>APFE030925557.1:206520-221605 GCA_000404065.3 Pinus taeda | reverse complement strand
TTACGGGCGGCGTTGCCGCCCCCATTTTGAACTGGGGTCCAATGTGGCGGTACTTTTGAATATAGAAGATAATTAGGATCCACACCCAACACTTATCAGGAGAGCGCTGACAATATCTAAGAGGCTGAAATCTATATATAGCTGCAAAGGCTGAAATCTATATATAGCTGCAAAGATCAAGCTGCGGGAGGAGGAGATCAAGAATGTGAACTTGAATTCTCTAGTTATATTCTATTGTAATTTTGATGTTACCCGAGTCTATTATGATAGTTTGGATGAAGTTCTAAAAGATCTTGCAGACTCTTCATATATGTGTAATGTAACACATGAATTTATTTGGAGATAATATAAAAGGAGTTTATTGTAGGGTTCTACACATGTGTGTGTTTATGTATGAATGATCTTATGTTGTATAACCTTTTAATATTTTTTAAAGTTCTCTATTAACTTTATTGTCATGCATCAATTAACTTTTGCATGAAGGTTATACTAAAGATCTATGAATGTTTATGGGTTTAATGTGTATTTTAATTAATGGAATGAACCTTGCCACCCTGCTAAAACCCCATTATCCAAATATTTTAACTTCATGGATGCATACAAAGTTGCATATAAAAGAGTATTTTAACCAAGTAACTTAAAACACATGGAAAAGTAGCTGAAATAATAAAGAAACCATGATACCAAAGGCACAAAATGATTTGATTACGGAGTTCACCTAGTGTGGGCTACGTCTCTGGGCCTTGCTATAAGTGGGGAGGCCTATTTCATTAAATGTCAGCAAAAACGAATTACAATCAACTTTACATAAATGACCCTTATACCTCCAATTTCTGTCATGGACTAAAAATGCAAAGCTCTGATGTAGAAATGAACATCACTATTGGATTCATGACACGAAATCATGTCAAACGACTATAACCTTGGCCACTTTCTGAAACTGGTATTTCTGGACCCAAAAGGAATCTTCTCAACATAAGAAAAGATACCCCTCTCAGGGTTCCACCCTCCTGGACCGCTCCTGGTTCCGCTGCACGGAGCTCCACTCCACTCTCTGTTGGGTTGAATGGCAATTGCTTCAGTTTATATAAAAATCGCTGGCGAACCCACAAATGTTAGGCCATTGGTGGTAGTGGAAAACAGTATGGGGGCGGACCAGGTTCAAAATTCACCCACCCCAAATTTGGTGCAAAATTGTTTTATATATGCAGAATTATTGTTTTAAGTTCGATGGTTGTTTTAAATTTTAGGGCTGCTCATTGGTGGGCCGACCCATGTGGGTCGTGCAAGTTTGACCCCCGTCAAATCCCTCTATGTGTTTCAATCGTATTGGTTGGGTGGACCTGGGTCTCTGGTGGCTTGTCCCAGATATGTATATCATATGAATTATGCCATTGGGTTTCGGCGGGGTCTGCGTCATAATGGCCCAAACCCACCATATATATATATATATATACATATACATATACATATACATATACATATACATATACATATACATATATACATATATACTTTATACATTTTTTACATATATATACATATATATATACATTATATATATATATATATAATATATATTTATATATTATATATATTATATATATATTATATATATTATATATTATTTAACTAGCTGATTGGCATCCAACGAGGCAACAATTTGTTAGAGTCTCAGTGCACAGAATATGGCCACCAGAATGGGTGAATTTTTTCCCCTTTTTTAACTGCCCAATGACCTTTGAAATAGTCTAAATTTCAACCTTATTGTCATAAAAATCAAATATATATATGGGTTGGCGGGCTGCCATGCCCGCCACCCCCCTAACGACATACATACATACATACAGATGTATGTAGTATTATTTGTTAGGGGGTGGCGGGCATGGCTGCCCGCCACCCCATATATATATTTGATTTTTATGACAATAATGGTTGAAATTTCAGATCTATTTTCTAAGGGTCATTGGGCAAGTTAAAGAGGTGAAAAATTCACCCATTCTGGTGGCCATATTCTGTGCACTGAGACTCTACCAAATTGTTGCCTCGTTAGTGACTGCCACTCAGCCTAGTTTGATAATAAGTTTAACTGGATATAACTTGAGCACCCAAACTCAGATTTGAGTACCATTCGAGCCATTGGAATTAGGATGATGAGAACTATGATCTAGTCCCAGTTTCACTTTAATCTTATGACTTTTATTTTTGAGTTTTTTCAAGGCCATTTCTATTTATTGAACCACCTAGATCATTCCTCCCCACTGAGGAGATTTTGGTCCTCCCAAAGCATGAAAACATCTTGCAATCTGCATGTGTCCTTGTCAAGCCATACTTTCAACATTTGAATTCCATGCAAATCTAGTACATTCATTACATACAAGACAAAACATGACTCAAACAACCCCATAGTTTCCAAGAGTTTGTAACACACACTCAGTGGTTAAGCTTACATTATAATAGAAACCAATACCCCAACTATCAATAAAATGCCAAAACATCATCGTTGATTTAACAAGCGATGGAAACCACATCATCACTTTTACAATTACATTGCAACACATGATTTACAAAATGTGGCCATGAAAAGTTACTATAGTAAAACCATGTCTTACTCAACAAAGTGAATGGGTCATTTCCTTGTGGCAGATTCGCTTGTTGAACATCTTCACCAGCTAGTTTCCTCATAGGTGATTTTTTGGCATGGAGCATCTGACACATGGCTCTCTAGTGTCCAACCTCATTGTAGTGACTACAATGATTCTTTCTCCTCCAAACTCTTAGGATCATCTTGGAACGCTTATTCCTGGTGTGCCTCTAATAGCTTCCCATGAAATCCTCACTATCTTTGGAATTTGATCAAGTGCTCTCATCATCTGTCATTGATTGGTCACTGACTATCTTGGAGCAGTCCCCAACCTCTTTTCTGACATATCCAAGTCCTACAAAATGAGGAAATTCCTCCACTTTGATGGGATTCACAATTCCTTGGCAATTAATGTCGAGGCCCTTTCCTTGATACCTCATTTTCTTCAACAATTTTGATCCAATTCCTGTAGTGTGTTTCTCAAAAGCAGTGAAATAATCATCATCAAAAGTACATGAAATTGAAGAATCACTTTTTACCTCAAACTTGTTATGCTGCAACTTTTCTGAGGCCTCCTCCTTGGCTTGTAACTGATGTTGCAACCTCTGTTCCTCCTTCTCTTCTTCTTGTAGGAGTCTCCTTAGTTCAACATTGTTTGCTTGAATGCTTTGGTTGATTTCTTCCAGTTCTTGGAGTCATGCTGCATTTGGTGCCCTTTTCATTTTTGGCACACCATCTGCTGAAATATTTGTCTCATCGCCTGAATTGGACCCAAGTCGATGGGTCCATATTATGCAATCCCAAGAGATGCAATCTTCATTTCATAACCTAATTCTAATCCTAGTTTAATTGGTCCAACACCTGCAAATCCCGTAGATGTGATCTTCTCATCATCCTCTGTTTCAAATTATTAGTCTTGTTGCATAGTTGCAACTGTCTTTTGCTTCTCTTTTCTGTCATTCCTGTTAGGCCTCGATTCTAGATGCAGTTTTTAGCAGTTCTCCTCATCATGCCCTTCTTTCTCATAATGATTACAAGAGGGATTTGATTCTCTTCTCTTAGCTATTGCTGCCCTCTTCGGGTGGTCATCTTGCTCCTACTTTCACCTACTTTCAAGATGTACAAACTTCACACTAGCTTCATCAAGAGACTTAGGTTCAAATAATAACAATGAATGATGCAAATAACTATGTGAAGAGCCAATATATTTCATCAATGTATCAGAAGTGTCTAGTGGAACATTCAATGCTAATGTTTGTTTTCTAAACTCCTCTGTAAAATTAATTAATTTGACCTTCACTTTGTTTCAAATGTTTCCATTCCATCATGGATTTATGTCTATAGCCCAATGGGTAAAATGATAGAAGTTTACGACTACTCTTACCACATTTTTGCAGTTTTCCTTCCCACAAGATGAGAGTAGTGCCACTCATTCGAAGGGATGCTAGCTGGATCTTGGATTCATCCTATTTGATTTTTTGTATGAGACAATACAATTGAACATGTCTAATCCAATTATCTAGCTTTTTTGCATTATATCCTCCACTAAATACAGGTAAATCAACCTTGACATCCAACTTGAAAAAGGGATTTTTAGATGCATTCCTATGATGTCTGTTAAAATGACGAGAAGAAGAAGAAGAAATTTCACTGGAGGACGAAGAGGGAAGAGGCTCTTCTCCTCCACCTTCATGATTTATCGAGGCATGATCATCTTATTCTTTCTTCCAAGGCTTGATTGTCTTCTCATATTTTGCAAACAATTTGTTAACTTTCTCTGCCATGGTGAAGAAGATCTTGCGATAATTTCACTCTTCCTCCATTTGAGCTTCCTCATCTTCCATGTTCGGACTTCATCCTACATGCCCACTTCAAGATCAAAGGATTTGAGTTTTGCTTCTCCTCTTTGGAGCATGTTCCTGGTTTTCATTCACTCATGAAAATCCCATCAAGAAGATCTTCTTTGATACCAAACTTGATCCAAATCTTTTAACTTCATAGATGCATACATAATTGCATATAAAAAAGCATGTTCACCAAGTAACTTAAAGCACATGTAAAAGAAGTGGAAATCATAAAGAAAACATGAGATCAAAGGCATCACAATTTGATTATGAAGTTCACCCAGTGTGGGCTATGTCTACAGGCCTTGCTCAAAGTGGGGAGTCCTCTTTCATTAAATGGAAGTGAGAATGAATTACACTCAACTTTACATAAATGAACGTTGTACCTCGAATTTCTGACATGGATGAAAAATGCAAAGCTCAGATGTAGAAAATGTAGGTTTTAACACCGTAAAAAATTACCTGCATACGAATTCTAAAATATAGAAAATAAAAAATGTGAGAGCATAACACATAAAACACATATACACAGAGATTTTCCCCTGGATCCCAAAACTGGGACTACCAGTTTAATTTTTCATTATGTTCCTTTCAATGTTAAAATACATATTTATACATGTTGAAGCATCCAATACCATGGACCGAAAACCATCGCGTCCAAAACCATGTGTGAAAAATCATGCACAAAACCATAGGTAGGTTCGCCCAACTTAATAGAGGGTCCAAAAACAAAATTTTCCAGGGCGCTTCCCCGGACACCATAGAGTGGGGTTACCTGCACCCCTAAAACCCCTTGTGATCCCCCCCCGCTACGCAATTGACACAACTAAGGGGGGGCTCCACCTTCATTCTAACCCCCTAGTTAACTACGTTGGCTAGTCGTGGAAAGAATATAACACAACCCAACATTCTCCCATTTGTTGTTTACTTTCCATAGGGGGCCACAAGAGAGCTTAGTCATTTATCTAGCCCTGCAACGACCATTGTTTCTCTACACCAAGAGAAATTCTTAGAGCTCACAGATTTTTTCAATGCATGTGAAGTATTCTTCAAAGTGTCTACCTTTACCAACAACACCTTTTTTCCTTTTATCATATCCTTCCCAAAGTGATACTGAACATCAATGTGCATTGTCTTTGAATGATATGCCGGGTTCTTTGCCAAGAAAATTGAACTTTGTTTGTCATAGTCTATCCTTATAGCTCCCTATACTAACCCCATACTTGAACACAATCTCTGGAACCAAACAACTTCCTTGCTTGCATGAGTGGCTGCCATGTATTCTGCCTCTGTAGTTGATAGTGCCACTACAGATTGTTTCTTAATCATCCAACTGACTGCACCTCAAAATAGGTTAAAAACATACCCACTTGTAGATCTTCTCTGATCCAGATCTCCAGCCCAGTCTGCATCAACAAAGCCACGAATATTGAAGACTCTGTCCAATCATGGTCTTCCTTGGTAGCACAAACCATAATCACTAGTGCCACAGAAATATCTAAAAACCCACTTCACTGCTGTCCAGTACTCCTTCCCTGTTTTTGACATAAAATTGATCAATACTCCCACTGCATGTGCAATGTCTAGTCTAGTACAGACCATCGCATACATCAGGCTACTGACTACACTTACATATGGAACACGGGACATGTCATCTTCCTCTTCTTGTGTCTTGGGACATTGTTCAATAGATAACTTTACACCTACAAGAATAGGAACCTTCACAGGTTTACTATCCTGCATATTAAACCTCTACAATATTGTATCGACATACTTTATCTAGTTTAACCAGAGCTTCCTCTTTGTCCAATATCTTTTAATTTCCATGCCCAAAATATAGTTTGTAGCACCAAGATCTTTCATGTCGAATTTGGAGGACAAATGGGTCTTCAAATCCTAGATAGTTTCTTTGTCATTTCCAACCAGCAACATATCATCCACATATAAGACCAGATAAATAACACGGTGACCAATTAATTTAAAATACACCCAGTGATTTGCTTTGCTTCTGGTGAAGCCAAGTCCTCGTATAAATTTAGCAAATTTCTGATACCACATCCTTGGTGACTATTTTAAGTTTTAACATAGACTTCTTTAACTTGCATACCATTTATTTCTTACCCTTCACCACAAATCCTTCAGGTTGCTTCATGTAGATCTCCTCTTCTAGATCCCTGTGAAGAAATGCTACCTTCACATCCATCTGTTCTACCTCAAAATAAAAAGTATCAAAAATAGATAAAAGTAGTCTAATAGAAGTTACCTTGGCAACAGGAGAAAAAATATCGCCAAAATCAATTCCCGACACTTGGGAATAACCTCTTGCTACCAACCGAGCTTTGTATTTCTCTACCTTTCCTTTTGCTTTTGTCTTCTTCTTGAACACCCATTTGCTGCCAATGGGTTTCCTTCCAGTCGGCAACTCCACCAGATCCCAAGTCTCATTTTTGTGCAAAGATGCCATTTCATCAACCATGGCCTCTTTCCAGAGTTTTCCATCCTTTGAATCTACTACTTCCTTCACAGTTCTAGGATCATCATCAATAATAGATAAACTAAAATTTGAACAGAAAAAATATGGACTATACCTTTTTGGCTGCCTTCTTTATTGAATTAATCTTCTCACACTCAGAGTTGTGGTTCTTCATCTTCTGATCCTCCTCTGTTGTAGAGTCTGATTATTCCTCCTTTAGCTCAAACTCTATCTTCTCAGATTCCTTTGGTTGGAATTCATGTTTAATAACATATTTCACCTCTCTGAACACCACATCTCGGCTGTACAGAACCTTCCTTGTTACTAGGTTCCAAAGATTATAAAACTTTAAACCATCCTTATACCCAATAAAGATGCACTTTTTAGATTTAATATCTAACTTGGTTCATTTCTCCTTTGGAACATGTACATATGCATAACATCCAAATACCCTCAGATGTGAAAGAGAGGGTTTTTTACTAGTCCATACCTCTTGTGGAGTCTTATCCTCCAACGCTGATGAAGGTGATCTCTTGACTAGGTAACATGCTGTCCCCACCGCCTCTGCCCAGAATTCTTGTCCTAACCTGACACCACTAAGCATGCTTCTTGCCCTTTCCATCAACATCTTGTTCATTCTTTCAACAACTCTATTTTGCTAAAGTGTATATGGAGTGGTCTTATGTCTTGTTATACCACACTTCTTATATAATTCTTCAAATTCCTTACTGCAAAACTCTCCACTGTTATCTATCCTCACCACCTTTATCTTCTTCTCCATCTGGTTTTCCACCAGAGCCTTAAATTCTTTAAGCCTTTGATGCCACAACATAGTCTTCTCTCCAGAGACCACTAGATTTTCTGCTCCACTTTCAGGAACCATAGAACTGTTGCACCCATCAACAACAGTGCTACCTTGTAGCTTGTACAAAGTTCCAATTTGAACTCCCCGCATCAATACTAGTGCCCCCCAAACCATCTTGTAGGTATCCTTCTCAAACACTGTTTTTACACCTGCATCATCCAACTTGCTTATAGAAATCAGATTTCCAGCTAATGCAGGAATATGCAGAACATCCAGAAGTGTTCTAACCCTTCCACCTTGTAACTTCAACTTTACTATTCTGCGACCAACGATTCTAACCTTCCTATCATCACCCAAGAAGACATCACCACCATCATATTTCTCATACTCACAGAACCACTCTCTATGGGGAGTGAAGTGAAAGGATGCATATGAGTCAATCAACCATGCCTCATGATCTACATATGTACTTAAAGAAGCCAAGTACACATCCCAACCTTCCTCTGAGGTGGTTTTTGCCTCTACAAAAGGAACATCATCAGATCTCTTTCCTTTATCATGAGTTTTAGATTTACAGTCACTTTTGTAGTGCCCTTCCTTTCCACATTTCCAGCACACCACCTTTACAGGTTTTCTTGGAGATTTAGATCTCCCTCTAGATTTAGATCTCCCACTCGATGACTTATTTTTGTTTCTATTATGGGACTATCCTCGTACAGACAAGGCATCACCATTCTGGCTCTCCATATTTTTCCATCTCATCCCCTTCGTTAGCAAGGATGAGACCATTTCATCAAACTAAAAGGCAGTTGCATTGCTACCTATTTCACTAACCAAATTATCCCACGAATTTGGTAGAGAACACAACAAATTGATGCACTTATCTTCATCTAAAATTTTAATATCAATAGATAATAACTGACTTACCATAGTATTAAATGTGTTCATATGTTCTGTCAGCGAGTCTCCATCTTTCATCCTTAGGTTGTACAGCTTATTCCATAGGAACAGTTTATTCACTAGAGACTTAGATTGGTACAAAGTCCCTGACTTGTCCCACAAATCCTTCGCCGTAGCTTCCCCTGATACATTCAACAATACTAAATCTGAGACACACAATCGTATTGTGCTCTTAGCCTTTTGATCCAACTTCTTCCATTCTTCATCGGACACTCTCGTTGGTTTAGTACCCAGATCTACCACGATCCACTGATCTTTATCCATCAACAGATCCTCCATCTTGAGTTTCCATAACTGAAAACTCTGACCATTAAATTTCTCGATCTCTATCTTTCTACTGCTCGCCATCTTCTTTCACCACCAAAATCAATCTCGCAGATCTCCAACTAAAGAGGGTCTACCATAGGCCCAAGCGAAACCCCTCAGCGACAAAGGCGTCCCCTTGAAGCCAAAACTACTTTGATACCAAATGTAGGTTTTAACCCTGTACATAAATTTCCTGCATACGAATTCTAAAACACAAAAAATAAACAATGCAAGAGCATAACACATAAAACACATATACACAGAGATTTTCCCCTGGATCTCAAAACCGGGACTACTAGCTTGATTTTTCATTATGTTCATTTCAATGTTACAATACATATTTATACATGCCGAAGCATCAAATACCATGGACTGAAAACCATCACGTCCAAAACCATGTGCGAAAAATCATGCACAAAACCATAGGTAGGTCCGCCCAATCTAATATAGGGCCCAAAAACAAAATTTTATGGGGTGACCCCATAGAGTAGGGCTACCTGCACCCCTTAAACCCACTGTGACCCCCCCCGCTACGTAATCGGTGCAACAAAGGATGGGATCTACCGCCCTTCTAACCCCCAGCTTAACTACGTCGGCTAGTCGTGGAAATAATATAACACAACCCAACAGAAACAAACATCACCATTATAAACTTGACCACTTTCTGACACTAAAATTTTTGGACCCCAATGGAATCTTCGCAGCATAAAAAATATACCCTTGTTAGGGGTTTTCCCTCCTGGAATTCTCTTAGCTTCGATGTACGGACCTCCACTCTATTCTCCACTGGGTCAAATGGAAATTTCTTTAGTTTATATAAAAATCATCGGTGGACCTACCAACGTTGGGCCGTTGGCCCGTTGGTGGTGGTGGAAAACAGTATGGGGGCAGACTAGGTTCAAAACCTTCCTACCCCAAAATTGACGCAAAATTGTTTTATATACATAGTATTGTTGTTTTAATTTGACGATTATTTTAAATTTTAGGGCCGCCCGTTGGCGGGACGACCAACGTGGTCCAGGCAGGTTTGGTCCCTGCCAACTTCCTCTACGTGTTTCCATCGTATTGGTTGAGCGGGCCCGGGTCTCCGGTGGCACATCCCACATGTGCATATCAAATGAATTATGCCATTAGGTTTGGGAGGGGTCTGCGTCATTATGGCTTTGACCCACCATTTATATATATTCTATTTAACAATGTCATTGGGGGGTGGTGGCCCACCACCCCAAATTTAATATTTTTTTTTTTGGTTTTTATGACAATAATGGTTAAAATTTCAGATCCGACATTTAAGGGTCACTGGGTGAATTAAATAGGCGACAAATTCACCCATTCTGGATGCCGTATTTCATGCGCCGAGACCCTACCAAATTATTTTCTTGTTAGTGACTGCCACTTGACCTAGTTTGACCAGAACTTTGACCAGCTATAACTTGAGCACACGAACTCATATTTGAGTTCCATTCATGCCGCTGGAATCATGATGACGAGCACTACGATCTCATCCTAATTTCACTTTAATATGATGACTTTGATTTTTGAGCTTTTTCAAGGCCATTTCTATTCATGGAACCACCTAGATCTCCTCAACGCATCACTTATTACTCTCGACATGCCTTAGGTAAGACATTATTCCCTTATGGAGGATTGAAAATGGTGACAATATGCTAGACTATTGCAGACCCTTTGTTGGTACCCTGCGGTAAAACCCTGGGTCAATATAATAATTTTTTTTGTCAGCAAGTGGTTATATTGCTAGATCCTGAAGATTAATTGGGGTTTTTAGATAATGGTGACACAAATTATCAAGAGAAGTATATGGAAATGATGGAAATATAAGCTTTATATTTTTGTTCTTCAACAAGCTGAGCTGCGGCATAAAAAACTAGATTGGGTTATGGGAGAGATTCTTTATGTAGAACTTGCATGTGACTAGTATGAAATATTTTGGTGGAAATTCCTTGAAGTATTGTACCATTGGCTGAGTATACTAAAGAATAACAGGGGAAATATGATTCTATGTTAATATTTAGAACCTAGACTACAACTGATTTGGTTGCTTTATATCGGTTGGACAATGAAATAAATAACTATGTTTATTTTTGGGTGCAAACCACATTGGAAGGCTATATTATTAAGTTATTTGCAGAGAATAAAAAATAATTCTCTAATGCTGAAGTAGTGTTCAAGTATGGTTTGAGATGTAGATTGATAAAATAAATCCCTTTGTGGATTAAGGTTCTTATGGTGAAAGAGAGACTATTGTCATCGCAACAAACAAATAAGATAACGTAAAATCCTTGTCCTGGGGATAAGGTTTGTGGGAGCGATGCTAGCTAGTTAGAAGATGAGGGGAAATTATGATGGACATGGAGGAGTCTCAAAAGAAATGAAATTTTATAGAACTTATAAGGGCGTGGATAACTGATGAATGGAGGGAGTGTAAGTTGCATGAGATGAGGAGAAGATGGAGAGAGTTGCAATAGATAGGTGAATTGTTGAGAAGTTTGAGGTTGAAAATAGGAGGAATGGGTGGCTCAGAGTTGAAAAATGTGGAAGTAGGTGAGGAATTTAATTCTAGTGTAATAGTAGATCTAGAAGGGATGAGGTAGGAAATTAGAATATAAATAGTGGAGCCCACAAAGAATCCGAAGGAATTCATGTTATGAGTGATGAGCAACTGTCTGGTCAGCTGTAGAAAAAATTGAGAGGTGTTGTAAAAGATGAAGAGCTTTCTAAGCATCTAATTTATGCCAATTTTCCAAAGTGACATTCTAGATGAGTTTGTTGCAATAAGTATAGAATAGGAAGGGATTTCTATATTGATGCCTAGATCGATAGATACTAGATCAAAGACACTATGTTAGATCTGGGTTCCAATGTGAATATGTTGTTGCGGAAGACCTAGGAAGCATTAGGAAGGCCCAAACTAGTATTCTCTCTGATATATTTGCGTATGATCAACCAATATTGCATTATCCAAATTGGTTGTTTGGAGGATGCAATAGTTGATATTGACGGAGTGAAGACATATGCAAACTTTGAGGTCATTGATACTATTGGCGACAAGGATCCTTATCCAGCTTTGTTGGGAGTTGATTCAATGTTCAAAAATTATGTTGTCATTGATCTCAAGCAAGAAACTATCACCTTTGAAGTGGATGGAGTTAGGGCCATACAACCTTTGGATCCTTACCAGGGTCCTAGATTTGCGGAGCCCATTGATGATGTTGGGGAGACCAATATCCTAGATCAATTATATTAGTTAACTGTAGGGAAGAGGGAGGATTTCATTAAATCTACCACAGATGTTCTCTCAATTGGAGAAGTGTTCAACATACTGAGTCTAGTTCATAAGCTATGTTAAAATAATGGAAAGAGGAAGATCATGAGCTACACTCTAGATGCTATGTAACTATTCGTTGTGCCAAATGCATTGGTATAGAGGTAGGGCAATATACTACTTTTAATGGCATTGGTCCCATTGTTAATTTCCTTAAATATTTTGAGTTTCATATTAAAGATAGTCAGAGAATCCCTTTAATGGATGTTGCTTTACAACCCACTCTTATGTGATGGCGGGGTGCTCATTGCAACAAGTTCTAAACTAGGACTCAGTTAAGTATGTTATGTTGTGTTAGTTTATTGTTCTTGAAAAGAGGTTGAATATAATTCCTTTGTATGAGGGTTTTACTGGCCCACAAAATCATATTTAGACATGCAACACTGCTTGGAAGAAGTCCAAGTTTCCTTCTAGGTTATGGCTGCATCAATTTATTTATACTCTAGGTACAATTCTTCAAGCTTAGTATTTGAAGGAAGTGATGAAAAGGCAGACAACAAGTTGGGATGCATTGATAAAAAAATTCAATAGTTGTTTTTCCTCGTCAGATGAGGATACACAGATAATTAAGGCTCTAAAAATGAGCATTTAAGAGGGTACTATTTCCTACAGAGAAGTTGATTGTTGAAGATGGTAGTAATCTTAGTTGTAGAGTCCTACTCGATTCTGGTTTCTAAGGAGCTGTCACTTGCAGAAAAATCAATAGAGAACCTGAAGATGATGGATTGGAAGAATTATCAAGGATGATCCTGTAAAATATGGTCCACACCCAAAGCCTTTAAAGTTGCGCAAGAATAATATTGGAACTATAACTAAACCAAAGTTGGCTTCTATTGGTGATTATTGGGATAAACAAAATACTAAGGATATCTTTGATTTGATGAAAGAGTATGAGTATCTTTTTCCTGCATCAGTTTCAAAAATCAAAGGCATAAAAGGCGACCTGGGAGAGATGAATATTGTCATGAAATCTGATGTGATACCAATTAAACATCAACCACACCGTCTGAATCCATGAGTCAAAGAGAAGGTTAAAAGAGGAATTAATAAAATGCTGGCTAGATGTCTCATTTTTCTTGTTGATGAAGATGAATGGATTAGTCCTATTGTTATCCAAGACAAGAAATATCCAGATGATATCAGTGTATGTGTAGATTATCATAGTCTTAAAAATGCTTGTTTTCATGATCCATTTCCCACTCCTTTTAGTGATGAAGTGTTAGATAATGTTGCGGGTCAAGAAGCTTATTCTTTTACGAATGGATTTTTTGGGTATAATTAAGTCAAAATTACTGAGGAGGATAAGAAGAAGACCACTTTCACCATTGAATGGGGTTCACATGATTATAATGTTATGCCTTTCAATATTACGAATTCTCTAGTTGTTTTCTTTAGAATAGTTGTTGCTGCATTTAGGGAATATATACATAAATTTCTTAAATAATATATGGATGACTATACAATTTAAAGTATTTTGAAAAATCATTCTAGTGTGTAGTAGGTTACGTTTGATAGGTGTAGGTAGTTGCATATTTCATTAAATATAAAAAGTGTATATTTTTATGTGCCTTTTGGAACTCTATTGGGGCATATTGTATGTAAAGATGGTGTATCGATAGACCCTGCCAAAGTTGCGGTCATACTCTATATGCAGTAACCTACAAGAATTAAACAATTTCAACCTACATTGGGGCATACATGTTATTATAAAGATATATATGCAACCATGCTTTGATCATTGTGCCACTAGATAATTTGCTGAAGAAAAATGAGCCTTTCATATGGAACGATGAGTGTGGTGCTGCTTTTGATACTTTTAAAGAAAAAATAGCAAGTGCCCCAATTCTAGTCAATCCAGACTAGCATAAAGAATTCCATGTGCACATTGATGCATCTGATATTTCTCTTGGTGCCATTCTTGCCCAACCTAGATAAGGTAATCTTGATCATCCTATTTATTTTTCCAGCTGAAAACTTTTGACTGCTGAATGCAATGACACCATAATTAAATGTGAAGTTCTTTCTATGCTATATACGCTCCATAAATTTTGGCATTATTTTCTTGGAGGTCATTTAAAATTTTTCATTTATCACTTTTCATTGAAATATATAATTAATAAGCCTATGTTATAAGGAAGAATTTGTATATGGTTGCTGTTATTCCAAAAAAATTATTTTGAAGATATTATCAAGCTTGGTCAAACCAATGTTAGAGGTTCAGTTGATGATCAACATTGCATCAAGTAGTCTCCACATTTCCCAACCAATGATCCTCTAACTAGGCCTTCAATGAGATGAGACCATTGCAACTTTGATATGAGAATCCCTAATTCAACATCATAAATTAAGTCCTTATCATCCACAAGCAAATGGGATAGTTTAAGCTTTCAATAAAATATTAGAAAAGGGACTCACCAAAGTATGATCCTAACATGGATGACTGGGATGAGAGACTCCTTCCACTTTATGGGATTATCATACTATTGACAAAAGGCTGCATAAGTGCACCACCTAGCTTTTATATGAAAAAGATGTTGTGGTACCCTATGATATTATTGTTCCTAATTTATTTGTTGCACAAGCCACTAAGATGTTTGAAGATGAGCCTATCGCAGAATGTTTACAAGAGTTATGGGAGCTTGATCAATAATACTTTCTAGTAGGTTTCCGTTGGGTTGTGTTATATTCTTTCCACGACTAGTCACCATAATTAATCAGGGGGTTAGATGGCCCCCCACTTCGTTGCGCCGATTGCATAGCGGGGGGGGGG
>APFE030925557.1:113835-198501 GCA_000404065.3 Pinus taeda | reverse complement strand
GGATCAAGTGTCGGTACTACCGAGGAGAGAATGAACCGTCGGATCACTACATATCGTGACCGTCGGATTGTAAGTTACAAAATGTACAATGGTAAAGAAACACACTTTACCTAACTCTATACCTAACTCTATACTAGACCAAGTTGAACTTAACTATTCCTATGTGTCGGAATATCCTAACAATTTAGTCCATTTAGTTGCATTAGTTGTGTGTCATGTTCCTTAATTGGGATATCACACAACCCATTGTGGCCAAGGAGGTATGCATTGTCTTTTTTTTCATTTAGTGATTCAACCAATTGAGTCTTTTCAATTATCAAGTCTTTTCCCTATAACAGTCAAATTTTCTGATTCGATTTTCGGTTTGATTAGATGAGGTACTTTTAGTTATGTTTTTCTATCATGTCATATCATTTTTGGTCATTTGCATGATGTATTGGGGATTTGTGTCCTATATATCATTAATTTTTGAATTAAACTCTAAGTTCACCAGGTTGTCTCATTTAATGTTCAAAAATCTTGTTCTTTATCACAATATCACATTCTTCTATAAGTATAGGGAATCAAAGTGATATCGCTCATACGTGTCTTTATAATTTCTTAAGTAATTTTCCTTGGATTCCACATCCAACACATATATTTCCAAACCCCATCAATGGCCTCCTTTTCAATTTGTCTACAGTCATTTATATTCCACCATGGTTCACCCCGCTAAAACAACCATTCCTTTGATTTCTATGATAACTACATTGAGCCCTTTGATGATATATTTGGAAGATATGTGAAATAAACCCTAATTGATAATGATTTCTCATACCTTGCTCTATTTATAACCCTCCATCTTGAAGTTTACATGGACACTACCTCATCTCCATTCGGTGAACTTCTCTAAAAAATTAAGCCTGACTTCCAACCACTACACAATTCCTCTATCATGAAGTTGCAGGATTTGCCTATATTTGGAATCACTAGTGAAAATGTGCAGTGCACAAAGTTTATTATCGGTTTTATTCACGGAGGTTATCTCTCGTTGGATAAGGATTACTTGATCCATGTAGATGACATCAAAAATATTTTTGGATTGTTGATGCATGGAGAAGATATTTTAACAACATTCCAAGGAACTTCCAAGCGAGGAAACACGACTAGTATTACAAACCTTTATTAGAAGTATGGTACCAAGCATAAAGGTCACCATGCAATGATTGAGATAATTAATAATGAGCATGTTAGTTTTGCATGCTACCTCATTGTAGGAAAGGTCGCTCGACACTACAAAAAAAGGGAATGCACTTTGGATACCATCTTTGTCATTGAATTTTTCATTTAGGGCATGTTGCTAAATTGTTGTAGGTTTCTATTGAATGATTTCTTTACTACTTGTGAAGAATTTTACAAGAGAGATGCTTATTTTATCTATGGATATATAATTGTGGCCATCACGATGATGAAATGGTATGCTTATAAAGGTCGATAATATTTGGTGAAGCCGCCACCCTCTCTTTTGCTCCATGGTGAACCCAAATTGACTTTGCAAACCACACTTTCAATGAAATGACTTTTGAGCATTCATACAATAGGATGATCAATGATATAATGACCATCAAGATCCCTCAGTCAATTTTGGAAAATTATTTCCATCAAATGTGGTTCGACATCGATCACAACAACAACTATGTCAGGCCAAAAGTTGTCCACAATGAAACCTTCAAGATGTGGTCATTGGCATATTATATGAGCGAATAAACATTTCATAATGAAGTCCTTTCATGGCTTAGTATTTAGTGCATGGAGACCCTTGTAGGGAATTCTTATTTTGTTGAAAGAATGACACCACAAATTTTGTCTTATTATGTTCCATCATCATCCTACAAGTGCTCAAGTGCACTTGATTATGATTTCCAGCCTTTGCTTAAGTCGCGTTAGACATGTTTATCTTCTTCCCACACCACCATCTCCAACATTGAATCCTTGGTAAGTACTCCTATTGCAATAACTTATGTTCCTGATGATATTAATTACTAGGGTAGAACCTTCAAGCCTTCAACTCTCCCTTTGGCATCCATAACCCCACTATTGTCTGCCTTGCCTACTATTTCTACTGCTGACCCTATTGCCCTTCCATTTGGGGAGACTTCTATTGAAGTTCCTACCTTTACTCTTGCAAAAAAGATGTTAACCATTGCAAGGTCTAAGAACCTTGCCATTGTTCTAGATCCTTCAACCATAGTGTATATTATAGATGATGAACCTCTAGAGATTATTCAACCGACCACTATAATTGAAGATCACATTATTCCTTCACCCAATGCATCCATTCTACATAGCCCCATTTTATCACCATTGTCTCTTGAACCTTCTGACACCATTTTAGATAATCCTTCCCAACATTCCAATCCCTAAGATGCCACCAAGAATGTAGATGAAATGGAGGTAGCCTCCGAGGCAGAGAATACAGGGGGACATGAGAATATTCCATAAACAATCTCTTTGCCACATGTGAAACCTATTTGCATGATGCAACTAGCAACAAGCAACACTATTTATGTAATATATCTCTCTACCTGATCTGAAAATCACTCGTGAGTGATCTCAGTTAATTAATTAATGAATGAAGGTATTATAGAATCATGTGTTGGTGTGTGTCTATGTTATCTTAGGCAACGAATCGATCAGATTGCAAAATACACATACACTAGAAAATGGAAAACAGTAAGAGAAACATAGTAAGAAAATACAAGAACACAACAAATTAACAAGGAGTTCACCCAATCCTCCTGGGCTACGTCTCCGGTCCAGCTTTCAGTGGTGGCCTTTTCTTATTGTGTCTTTAAAGCAGAGTTTTTACAATGAGGAGCTAAATTTGAGTCTCCTAAAACAGATGATGCTTAGCAGGGTGGATCTTGGATTCCCCAAGCCACTAGAGTGCATAGACTCTTCCTTACTAAGTCTCAACCTCAACTGGTCTTGAATGGGATGAGTCCAATTTGGTACCCAGTTCCTGACAGATATCCTCTCAGGGATTGCTCGAACCTCTCAAGCCTTTTGTCTGCTTGATGCTGCCTTACTCTGCAGGTTAGTTCGGCTCTTTGTTTTTTGCTTCTTGCTTATTCTCTGTTCTATCTCTCTGTCTCACTGTCTTCTTCCTTTTTACAGTGCTCGCTTCGCTCTCACTTCACGCTCTCCTTATCTTTGTCTCTGTCTATTCATGGCTTAAAGCCAATTTGTCTCATGACTATTCACTTCCTCTTCCACCCCTTCGGATCATCTGGTGCTGTTCGCTTGGAGTTCTCTGCCTCTGCGTCATCGCCACTGTGTAACGTCTCGCAGGGAAGTGGTCACCTGTACTCTCACAAACTGTGCTAGCTCTTCCTCAAATGGTTCAATATTTCGATTACACTGTGTAATGATTCATCCACCAACTCAATGGTAAAATCAGACTTCAGACTTTTATACGCCATCACTTAATTCTCACTCCAGATCCGGTCATTCATCGGGTGCAATCTCCGCTGTTAGATTTGGAGCCCCCAAATCCTACGGTGTTCGCTCTTATCGCATGGTTGAATTGCTCGACCGTTAGCCCGCGATGAGAGGCATTTTTCTTTCTCATCTGCCAGACGCGTCGTTCGTTGTATGTCATCGCTGGGTCTCTTGACAATTCCGCTTACCGCCCAACATGCCTCCGATATTCCGTCAATTTTGGAGCGCGGGGCCTGCCTTTTGCTTTAGCGCTTTTCCCATGGTTGTCAGCTTTTCCTTGTGACCAAGCGCTCGAGCCTTTCTATTTCAAGGGGTTTTTCCCAGCGATGCGCGATTAAACGACCTCCATTTTCCGATTCGAACTTCCTAACTTCTAGTTTGCATCCTGCGCGGTCTCCATGGGCCTTGATCAACATGCTTTGACCGAGGTCCTCGTCATTCCTTGCTGGCTACAAATTGCCACTGTCCAGAGGTCTTCCTGATAGCTATTTGTTCACAAGTTTTTGAAGTCTGTCCTGATTTGATATAGTCATAGAACTCTAATAATTTCATGGATCCAATTCGGATCACTACCTTTGTTCGAGATTTGGGATATTATAATAAAGTCTTGTAGTTGTGTGCTCAAACTCTCTATATCATTCCTCTACTTCATCCTTAGGTACTTGCTAAAGTTCATGGAGACCTTTAGTACAAACAAGACAATGCACAAAAGACTTCATTGCAAGGTCACTTAGAAAAATATGTTGCAAGTTGACAACCTATGCAGTCTAGGTTACCATGTATCGATAGTATTTCTACTACAAATCTCTAGCATTGGTCCTCACAACAACTATTCTAGTTCATTAGGGCATCATTAGTGCAACTTGAGGATCGTTTGGTCCTTGCAGATATTAGATATACCGATATCTTTGCCGCACATGAGAAAAAACAAAATGAGATCCTTAGAGTTATAGAAAAATGAGATCAATTGTGGGCAGAGAAAGAAAAACTTAAAAAATAATTGGAGGACATTAGTGATAAACTCCAGCAAATGTGACCAACAGTTGCAAACTTTTCCTCTACTACATTTGAATATATTTCTTTTTATGAACTGATGCATCACCTTGAGTTTATCAAAAATGATTTCACATAATTAATTGCTACGAATAAAGAATTGCAACATAACATACTGTCTCAGAGTTTCATAAAAAGTCTCTTGAACCTACAAAACGGATTCAAAAATAGATTGATTAAACCATTGAGCAAGGATCCACACTCAGAGTTACTCTACTACAGCAAACCAAAGAATCTCAAGATATCTTATTCCAAGTGCAAGATTGTCTAGGATTTCTTGCCAAATGTAATAGCCCCTTATACAAGTTGTGAGAATAGAGAAAAAATTTAATGGAACAAGCCCTTACTATTGCAAATCTTTCGCACCAACAAAATCTATTAGAACAGAATGAAGAGAATGATAAACAAATTCATGGGTTAGAAGAGGAGTCGCACAAAGCTAAAACAACTCTTGAAGACCTTTATCTTGTAGCTAAAACCAAATACATGTAGTTGTGCAAACTCAATTTTGATGTAGATACTTAGAGGCAGTCTTTGCTTGCTGCCTTCCTTAAGAATATAAGTGCAAAGACCACTGTGCATTTTTTTGATAAAGATTCCACTCTAATCACATCATGGATAGATTCCATGGACATATACAACATTTTTCTAGGCTAGATTTTAGATACTCTTCTAAAGTTAGGTCCCTCATTTGAAGGAGAAACATCTGCATAGGGACAAAGCACACCTACTATAATCATGCAACCATAAGAAGGATCCAATGCACAAGAAAAGGATTGACTTGAGGGCGAGTCAATAGACTATGGTTGGGGCTTGTTGGGTACTTTGTTTTTGTGAGCAATTTTGATAGAATAAGGCCACCATAATATGAAGTGCAAGTAGAAAAGAAAATGGTCAAACATGCCAGAAAGAGACAATAGAAAGAGTAAAGCGACAAGAAAGGAAAGAGAGTAGTTACGGTGGAACTCATCAAATCCATAAAAGAAACAATAAAATGTCTAGTTTGAAGCAATAAAGTAAAAGTAGACCAATAAGATATATATTTTCAAGATGGCTAAGTTGGACCTTATCCAGCGAGTGTGGACAAGATCTAAGAGGTTGAAATCTATATATCGTTGCTTATATCAAGCTGTAGGAGGAGGAGATTAAGAAAAGGGTTGTCATTTTGTTGTAATGTGAACTTGAATTATCTTGCTATATTCTATTATAAATTTGATGTAATTTGAGTTTATTATGATAGTTTGGATGGGGTTATGAAACATCTTGCAGACTCTTGTAGATATGTAATGTAATGTATGAATTTATTTTGAAATAATATAAAAGAAGTTTGTTGTAGAGATCTACACATGTGTATGTTTATGTATGAATGAACCTGTGTCATATAGAATTTATTTTTTTTAAAAGTTACCTGTTAAATTTATCATCATGCATCCATTTACTTTTGCATGAAGGTTATACTAAAGATCTATGAATTTTTATGGGTTGAATGTTATTTTCTTTAATGGAATGAACCTTGTCACCTTCTAAAATCCCAACGCATCACTTATTAGCCTTGACACACCTCAGGTGAGAACTTCTTTCCTTGTAGAGGATTGAAAATGTCGATGATATGCTAGACTACTGCAAACTCTTTACTAGAACCCTGTGGTCGAACCCTGTGTCAATATAGTAAATTGTTTTGCCAACATCCAACTACAATTTTTCCAAAACAATCTGAAGATCAGAATGCATTTACATTCCATTTTCATAGTTTGAATTATTTATTAGAGTGACTTTCTATGCAATAATTAGAAAATGTCATCAATTTGAGATTGATTTATAAGTTTTTTGTTTCATTCTACTTTTGCCTCTCTGATTTCCATTTTAGAGAACCTCCCCTATCCTCTTTTGGAATACCCCATTTCTTGACTACTTTTTTCATCTCGACAATTCATAATTTTTTTCCTTTGTCGTTCTAGTCAATACTTTCTTGATGTATACCTTTGATTCCTTTGGCATTGTAGGTGTGCTTACAATTTTTGCCCCTTATTCCTTTTGGAGTTGTCAACTTGTTCTAAAATAAAAGAGTATTGATTATTGATATGAGCCCTAGATAGGGGTTTCTTCTTTGCCTTTGAAGTCATTTGTTTTGGAGGTTCTTGATCATGGGTTTCCTCCTTTTCTTTCTGGGGATACTTCTTCCTCCTTTGAAATCTCTTTTTGCTTATTATTCTCCAATGATTTTGAACTGATTTCTTTATGTGATTGTAGGGTCTCCTTTTCTCCTTCATTCTATGGATTTTTTATTTCCCTTTCTTCTATGTCATCATTCGTAAATTCTTCTTCTAGAGCCCCTTTCTTGATATTTTCTTCTTGAATCTACAAGATCTCAAAAGGGTTTTATGAGGCCAAGATTGCATTTCTGCTAAGAGTGGAATGGAGTTTGTTTGCTACCAATTTCCCTTTATTCTCGCCTTTTTTTGTGTTTTCGAAATGCATGATTCTTCACATGTCATCGCATCCACTCCTTTTCCTACATGTGACTTATTATAATCTCTTGCAAAACGACTATATTCGTGGCAATATCCACATTTGAAGGGAAATTACTCATAGTCAAGAGTCTGACAATGAGACCATTCCCCCTGTGTGAGATTTATTTATGAGGTAAACCCTTTTTCTGGATCTACTTCAACACAATTTTTTTCACATATAAACTAAAGTCCTTTGGGTTCAACCTCGTCCAATTATTTCTCCTACCCGTTTCCAATTGCAAGTAGATAATAATCACTCCAAAATGAAAGAAAAAGTTGAGGAAGCTTAACAAAAATAGGAACTGCATTTGATTTTTCTTCATGTGGATCAAAGTCCAGTGACCATTTGTTCAGATACATACTTCTAGCCACCAAAAAATATGGATCATTTTGAAAAATTACATATTTATCTTCCTTAAATTCAAATAGGAAGACAAAAAAACTCATTCTCGTGTGAATACATTCTAATTTTTCTTTTTGTCAATGGCTTCCAAGTTTTCTACAACCATAAATCCATGGATCTTGGGATGACCACATTCTTGTGAACTTCCCCACTAAAGCCCGATCCAAAAATTCCAAGGTAGTTCCTCTGAACCTTGATGAAAGGGAAACCATTGGGATATTCTCCACCTTCTTCAAAAATTTTGTTTGTGCTTCCTTTGATCTGGGTTTTTTGGCTAGTGAAGCTATGAGGGCCTAGAAGTCCGCAACTTCATCCAGTAGAGGTGTAACAACCCCCTCCAGAGGAGTCATCTCGAGAATGAATCTAGGGTTTCAACCCCTGGCGATGATGACATTATTCCTAGATTTCCTTAAACCCGTATCAACCATGAGTAGGCCGATGATCCATAGGAAGAGACAAGATATTCAATTTTTACCAAGAAATTACAGCTTCCATAGATGAAAACACGGTTCCTTTACAACTGTTGCAAATGAAAACCTTAGGGACAAATGTTGCAAAAAAGATTCCATTGTGGTGGCTTTCTACAACAATAGATTCCATAACGACGAGGTAAACCCTAACTGCTGGGAGTTGGACACAACATAGTGATTTTCTATTTTTTTTACCTTTATCTTAACAATTTGCCTAATTTTAATAATACTCAGTAACTTTTTTACTTTTATTTTAAAATTTTTATTTATTTATTTTTTCGGTTAAAAATGTTTTTAATTTTTTGCTAAACATTTTTATTTATTTATTTATTTTATTATTGTTACTTAACGTTTTATGCGAATCATCATTTTTTGGGAAAAAATTCAAATATTATTATCTTTGGACATAAAATTAATAAAAAAATCATAAAAATTTTCTATTTTTTCCAAAAATGTTTTTATTCATTTTTCACAAAAATCCTTTATTTGGCATGTCATTTTTAGTGAGAGGGTCCCATTTTTTTGTTTAATTAATTTATATGCAAAATGTGATATTTTTTTCAAGTGTTCAATATTTTTTTTTTTACTCACAATTTTTTCATGTGTATTGAAGTATTAATTAAACTATACATAAATATATAAAAAATCCTAACTCAAAAATATTAATTTTATTGTTTTTTATACTTTGGAAAAAAAAATTGAATTTTTCATTACAAGAAAACATTTCAAAGAAAACCAAAAGCCACAAACTTGAAAAACACTTAAAAGACAAACATCTCAGAAAGAAAAAACAAGGAAGAAGAAGACAACTTAAAAATTGGTTAAATAGCCAACACTTAAAAAAATGTGCATACTTAAGACATACGAAAATTTAAAGTGTAAAAAATATGCACCCACCAAAAAAAGGTTAATATGCATCAATGCTTTTCAAAATAAGCATGAAAGCCACCCACATTTGAAAAAAACTGTCCATAATACATAAGAAAAATTAAAGTGTTAGAAATATGCGCCCCCCTGAAAAAAAGGTCGATGCTGCATAAAAACTTTTCAAAATTGGCATGAAAATCATCAACATTAAAAAAAAATTCATACTTAATACATAAAAAAATTTAAAATATCAAAAAAATGTTTCTTATGCCCCCCCACAAAAGCTATGTCGATGCTGCATCAACACTTTTCAAAATTGGCATGAAAATCACCAACAAATTTTTTTAAAGTCCATTCTTAATACATAAGAAAATTTAAAGTGCCAAAAATATGCTTCGCCAAAAAAAAGGTTGATGTTGCATCAACAATTTTCAAAATTGACATGAAAATCATGATTTGAGGCGACCTTTAGAAAAATGAGAACTTTGTATAGTTCTTATTAAGTTGGTAACTTTGTTCCATGACTTCATCTGCTTCTTTTTCTATAAAACACACACCTACACAAACTGTGGTGCAATATAACATAGGTTAGAACTAGGTTCAATCAAAATCGAAATAGGCTAGTTGGACAATATACTGTCCATTTCCATCACTTATGCTTGGTGATTAGCTTGACGGTTTTCAACAACTTCATATATTTGAGTTACATTTATGTCTACATCATTAACAATGGCAGAGTCTTTGACATTGTAAACCTTACTATTATCAATTTTATCATGAAAAAATATCGTAATAGGTTCTCGTCCCCTCACCTACAACATTTCAATGACCCTTTCTTCTGGTTTTTTTCTTTTCTTTTGCTGGTCCAATTGGATTATTCCCACTTTAGGTGGAATAATTTGTTGGTGCACACTTCTAGTTGGATAATTGGATTTATCATTCTTTTTCGGTTTCTTATGCCATGATGACTTGATTCCATTTTTCTTAAACCCAACCTTATCCTTCTTCCTCCAAACCTTTTGGGATTTTTGCTCATACTTAGATTGATCATAGCAATACTTGGCCTCTTAGATAGTGTTGTCAAGTGTCTTGGGTTCATCAAACTCAATGCGATCTTGAAAGGATTATGGTAACCCATTGAGAAAGCATTGTGATCATGGAAAAATAATACACTCAATTATACATGTCAGGCCATGCTCACCATAAAGAAAAAATATGTATAGGTGTATTGATTGAATTAGAAACATCATGAAACAAAAAAATCAAAATTCCCCTAAGGTTCATTTAAAAAATTTGACTACACAAGGGCTCCAAATTTTTTTTGCATGGATAACTTAGGTTTTTCTTTAATATCTGCGTGGATCTGCCAAAGTGACAACTCAGAAGCTCGTCAACCATGTCACACTGAGTAAACTGTTTCTTTTGACAACATAGGTTAACCTCCCATTCTCAACCCAGTCCATGCACAAATGGGAGAATATTGTCCTCCAATCAACGTAGCCTCATTAATAATATATGGGGAGCCATGGAATGATACTAGGCCAAAATGTCCCAAGGCATTCAACATCACTTTACTTAGAGAGGGAATTCACCAACGTATTGATCTTTCATCACTTTTCTAGTAGGATAATGTTCTTATAAACGATTAGAAAGAGGGACCTTCCTTCAGGAAGGCTCTAGAGAACCATCTGCTCACCACAAGCTCCCTTTATTGTCTTTGGAGCTTCTATTGTATTTCTTAGCATCAAATTAATAAAGAGGATTCCTTTACCCATTAGTCTAAGTATTTGTTTATATGTTTTATTTTATGCTTTATTTCTCATTTAGTTACATTGCATTTATCTTTGTGTATGTTTTGTTCTAACCATTCTGATTATGGGCTCTCTTGCAGCTAACAACTAAGCTACATAGGCTATTGGAATTTGGTACATCATTGCGGAAAATCCATACCCACAATAATGACGAATCCACTTTATCTTTGACAATCCTCTCAGTTGTTTTGCATGCCTCTCTTCTCTCTTCTTTCTTCTCAATAGTTTTTTTTCAGAATATTTTGTTAGCTTTGCAGGTCATCAACATGATGCTAGGTAGGATAATTTTGAACCTAGTCCATTTTTTGGCCTGTCCCCGTAGCTGTTGAAAAAAAAGACACAATGATACCCCAAAAATTGTTAGACCATAACTGGAAGGGGTCACAAAACATCATCTCAATGTAATTTTTTTTTCTAGAATTGAGTTGGGTGACAACTTTTAGTGACTTGTCTCCACTCCTACAATTTTTTGCAAATTGGGTAGGATTTATTTTAACTTTAATTAGTTATTAGGTAAAAGAGTTTATTAGTTATTTTACCATGTGGATATATTTTCTATTTTCACTAATCCTGTGGTTTGGGACCATGAATGGAGAGAGTAGAAACTGGAGTATTCTCTTCCCCTCGCACTTAATTGATCTTGTGGAATCATAACATTTTTTGAAAACACCATTTCCCATTTTCCTTTAGAATAGAAATTTTCACATAGTTTAATTAGGAGGAAAAGTAAGTGTCCCATTATACAAATTTTTATTTTTATTTTTTCAAAGTGTAACAAACATAATTTAATTATGTGGTACCAGTAATGGATCACTTGATATTCACAGTTTCTACAATCAAACTGTTACCAACCTATTTTTCTCCATAGAGAGTTAGTACTCAAGAGTCCTTTTACTATTGACCACTTTCTTGAGTTTTGACCTTTCTTTTGACCTATTTTTGTTTGTAGTCACTCGGACCTAGTGTCTAATAGAGAAACCCTAGCCTTAGAGGCACATGTTTCACCCTCTCATCATCACGACTGGGGTCAAAGTTTCTTAGTTTAGTCCCTGCGACCTTGACCCATGTTCTAGAGGCTTACTTTCCCTAGGAAATCAATTCAATGCCACATGGTTTCTTATCTCTTCGAGTTGGATTAGGTGCACTATTATAGAAGCTTCCTAAATTCTCTTCACCTCAAGCATCTATAATCATCCTCCTTGAAATTCCTTTGGGCCTTTATACACTAGTCCACCCTTGAGGGTCAGGTTAGTTCCAAAATTAGCTGAGTTCCATATTTAGAGACACATTCTGCTGGTTTGATTCTGTGAGAGATTGTGAGCTATTTTGATCTCAAGATCATATTGCTTGGAGAAGGGGAGACTTTGTTGGGATATGGAGGAGAAGATCCATATGTGATGTTATAATAATCTTTGTATCTATTTCATCTTTTTATCAGTAGAAGTCAAGATTCCCTTCCATTAAATATGTGCTTATAATCTATTGTTCATGTTTATTTGTTTGAGCTAACGGTCCTCCATAAAAGGCCATTTGTGTGCTTTGTTTGGTGGTGATTATGTGCAAGATTTAGAACTATTATAGAGGATAAGATATCTTGGGTGGAGCGAGAATTCTCTGCATCAGATCCAATACTCACCATTAAACTGCGTTGATCTCCGGTATTAAACTCAAACCCTAAATAGGGAAATTTATGCATGGATAATTGATTTTGTTTTATGGTTTGGGGATATATTTGTTTGTACACTTCTTGTCACATTGTATATGCTTATTTATTTGGTAATATTATAAGTGGCAAGACTATAGAGCAATAACTCCTAAAGGCTGTGCAAACATATCCATAACACAAACAAACTATGTTATGTCCACATATTCACTTCTTGCACACACTCCACTTCACACACTAATATCATTAAATCTATATTTGAGTAGTATCCTCTTCTCCTTTCACTTTGAGTAATCTTGGGAAACCAAAAACTTAAACTCTGAGCATTTGAAATTCATTTCACACCCTAAGAAAATTAATCTTTGGGTCAACATCCCTAACTCTTCAGACCCTTAAAAGTAACCTAACTTAACAAACTAATTCTCCCCATTGAGGGGTCACCCAATAAATTATAGTTTAAGTTACAACCTTGGAAGTAGGCATCCAAACATCATGCCCTAGTAATTTCTCATCTAAAACATAAAATTTTACTTAAGGAACTTAAAATCCTCCACAACCCAATGTCAAAAAACTAGTGGTGAGAAGAAATCCGTGAAGGGGGTAAAGGTTAGACCAAGGATTATTGTAGACCTCCTTGAGTTTCTTAACTCTTGGTAGGAGATTCAGATCTATAGTTAACACCTAGAATATGAGATTCTCTCACCCGCATTGGAAAGAGGTATCTTAGTGGCCATATCTTAGGGAATATTACTTAGAGGTGGTAGGTGCAGGAACACTTACCTAGAGGTGATTTTGAATGAATGCCAACACTAGTTTCTTTGGGACATGGCCCTAGTACCTCGTCATTATAACCCCCCTTTCATACCTTCATTAATTTTCAACTAGTGGCTTGAGACCCCACTATATAAAAACTTCCGGAAGGTCCACTAACTGATTGAGTGGAAGCTAGGTCTATAGGATTTTCATATGCAAAAACACCCACTCCAAACTTCGATTGTTTCACACATTTAACACATAGAATGAATTCACTTTTGTTTTCACTTTTTTTTTTATGTGTTGATATTTATTTTTTCATAAATCCTCCTCACACTTCACCAACTCATTAGGACACCATAGGGAACCCCATGGTACCCCATCGCTCTATATTTCTTCAAAACCTCCCTCCATTGGCAAGAAGAGTGCCTGGTCTTGTACCATCACCTACTCAACCTTTCCACCAAGAGATCACGTATTGATCCCACTATGTTAGGCTCATCAATACTTGGTGCTAATTTTTTAAGAACCACTTCTCTGAAGGTAATACTTGATATCAGTTAGGTCACACCAAGATGGTCTATACCACACATAACTTACCTTGAGTGGCTTAACTAAATCTTCTAGATGTTTTGAATCTTACAAATTTCTTCATCTCTCATAATGCTACATGGCCGACCATGACGACCAAGAAATCCTTAGACATACCTAATTTTGAAGGTAATCCAGGGGAAGATTCAATAAAACATGTAATATCCCTCCACCTTTGGTTTTCCTCCAATAGTATCATTGAAGGCTTAGTTCGATTCATACTTTTTCAATGTACACTCATAGGTCCTTTGGTTAAATGGTAAGTCAATGAGAAATTAGGAGCACACACTACCTTCTAGCCCTTAGCCAAGTCATTTCTTACCTTCTTCCAACTCCCTGTTTTTCATGACACAAGTTGGAGCTATTGTTTGAGTTTTGATAGAATTATTCTACTCACATAGTGGACTGCATCCATGAGTAGTGCATATGTCACAACATTTAAAAATTAGAAGTTCCATATGAGTTTCTTTTAGAATTCTTCCTCAAGTCTTTCTTGTATGTCATAGAAAAATATGTATCTACCACCATGCCATAAAATGAGGATGAATCTAGAAGTAAATATAAATAGTTTGAGCTTATTTATGCGTAAACATAGTACCTCTACACATTCATCCTTGATGCCCCTAGGCCTTAACCTTTCTAAGAGAAGCTATGAGAATCCAACACTGCTGATGGATTGATAGAGAATCTTTTCCCAATATCAACCTAGGAACCAACTGTTCTACCAAGGGAATTTGTATGACCCCTCTCCATCATTCCCCCAAACTACTGGCACACCATCAACACAAACACCTATACTTTGATATTATCAAAAACCTCCCGTGCCTACCCCTGGTCACCCCATGTAAGGGTTTTAGTACCCAATACTTAAATTTGGAAAAATGTCTACACCCTAACCTTCTTACAAAATCCTCCTCAAGGAACTCTATATTTCATTTTTTATGGCCCTCAACAGCCTAACCCTACACCTCAAGAGCACGCAGGAGTTAATTTTTTTCGTCCCTCTTCTCCCCAATAGTAGTAGGCATTCAAACAACTTAACACTGCCAATCCATCTAATCATATTAAGATGAAAGGGAAGAACAAACAAAAGGGAAACCAAGGTCAAGGTGGGAACCAAAAATGAAAAAATCAACAAATTGGGAGCAATCCCCTTAATTGGAACCAACATCTGACTCAATGTATTAACAACAAAAAAATGAGGCAAGAATAGTGGTCTTTGGACTAACCACCCTTGTGCACTTTGTGGTGAGTTGGGGCATTATGCACATCATTGCCCACAAATCTACAGAATGAAACACATGCAAGAGACTATGGGTCATAACCACACACAACATGGGGGTAATCAACAACCAATTATGCTATAGAACCCCTTCGCACATAAAGGAAATATGACCACTCAACATGAGGCTCTAACTCCACAATATCAAAATTAGGGAAGGGGTAGTTCCTTAGACCTTGATAATAGATACATCTACATGAATGCAATAAATGTATTACTTCAAACTCATCATTAGAATTATGGCCCCTCACTAGAACCTAATTCATCATTAGCCGAGGAAATGCCAATGATACTAACACCACCCTTGACAAACTTGCGACCTCCCATAGACTTAGTATCTAATATGGCTAAGGGACCTTTATGGTGTATATCACATAACACAAAGGCTGCTCATAGTTACAACATTTTTGATGACTTAGCAAAATCTTTGTTTGCCATGTCAATGTTGGAAGTGATTCAAACTTATCCAACTTAATAGAAAGCCTTACTTTATACTCTTGGTGCCATTGATCCTTGATATTTGTGATTTATCACCTTTTATTTGGAAAACTCAAAACCACAACTACCATCCTTTGTTTCATTCAAAATACCAATGACTATTTGAAATGTCACCATCCATTGATGCATCATTTATGATGGGGAATCCACTTGCATCCTATAAAAAATAGTTTGGAAAAATATTGGATCCCCAAAAAACTTCCTCCATCACATTGAAGGCATATGATGGCCACCCCTCGTAGTCTCTAGGACTCTTTAAGAATGTCCATGTAGAAATTTCCAAGACAAAAATTCTCATTGATATCAAGGTCCTTGATTCCCCCTATATTACAATATCTTGTTTGAAATAAGCTACATGTACACCATGAAGGATGAAGCATCATCAATATTTCACACCACGAGTTTCCTCCATAATGGGAAAATCATCACCATCAACCAATTAACACACTATGAAACAATAAGATCTCCCTTTATTGATAATGTGTTACCCATAATTAGGTTTGAGTAGGAATTGTTCCCAACGTGAATGAAGTTAGTCCTGAAATTTTCAAACATTCCCCTCTCCTTGATGCATACTTTAGAGACCCCCTATCATAACTTCTCCTTCCAACTTCTATTTATGTAGTAACTACCTCTTCTAGTGAATCGACTCAAGAAAATCAATCACCACCTATGGAACTTGAGAATGTTGTGATGAACAATACAAATTTTATACCATATGCCATCACGCAAACTTCTTTCTTGTATCCTATGCTCGATTTTGTCTCATAACAAGTGATGATGATGCTCACCTTGCCAAACATGGCTCTAGAACTACCAATATGATAGTTTGCACCTCCTTCCATGTTATTTATGTCAATGGTTTCCCTCATTGGAGAGGCTATCCTGAGTACCCCTATGGAGGTCTTATTACCTTTAGGTATGCCACATCTTTTAAACATACTAGAGGGAAAAACATGGAAGGAAAAGGAAAGATCAAAGAATAAAAACCCTATGCAACTTCTCCCAAGGAAACTCCCCCATGTTCCCTTTGTGACATGGAGGGCCCCCAACAAACCAATTCCTAACATTGGATGCATTAAATGTCATCCTTCATGCCCCAAAGGTACCACTCCCCCTTTCTTCACCATACGGAGAAAAATCTGGTATGTCACTCAATAAAGGCTTACACACCAACCATCCATGTGTTATTTGTGCATAACATAGACATTAGAATCATCACTATATCAATACCCCACAATATCGAGATTCGTTGGTTGCCTTACACCATGATAACATGGTGGCACCACCTCTTCCACCCACTCTAGATGTGGATGATTCCCCTAAAATTATTTATTATGTCTTCTCTATGATTACTCAATGTAAAGTGCACCCATGTGCTCTTTGTACTAAAACCACTAATAAGACACATTTATGCTTGATTTTATTGCATATCGACATAATTAACCATTTGCAGTGAGACAAACTTCAACACTGGAAAATACTTTATCAATGAGAAAATCCATCTTGCCAATGTGATCACATTTTCTGAGGCCCAAAGGTATCCCACAACCTGATCTGTGCCCCATAAGAACTACCCTTGAGTTTTCTCATTCCTTACCCAAGATAAGTTATAAAGAGTCCTCTTGCACAATATCCATGGAACTAGCACAATCATTGGAACTTTCACTTGACTCATTAGTCACTATCATATAGGAGATACTTCTACTCCCTAGTAATAGTGACACACATGAAAAAATATAATATATTTATTCATTTGTAGGAACCATGATTAAAGTCATCTGATCATCAGTTAATGGTGTCGAGATCACTTCATCCATGCAAAGGCAACACGACCAAGGACAACATGGACACAACTAGTCTACACTCTATCCACATCTGTTGGTCCTACGATATCATACCCTTGCATGTCCACTATTACTTCAAAGTGCAAACCATCACTTCATGGCCCCATGACACCACCATCTACTTTGTCGAGTATATTCCAATTTGACGAAGACATCATGGAAGCCATCAAAACTTGAATTTATGTGGGATGCCATGCACCATCGCTCTTTCTTCCTCCTGCAAAAAATATTTTACACCATCTACATCACTCATAGACAATGTGTATGTAGTGGAAACAAAATATTTCATTCCTACAGGCCATATTGATTAGCTCAAGAACCCCATTCTTGCACTAGACAATTTTGAAGAAGGAAGCATGGAAAACATTTCACCTACCATTAAGGTAGACATCTGGAGCAAGCCTGACATTGTCTAGGAGATATCGCTTGTGGTAGCATGTTCTCTAGATGAATTATCCACCTACAAAGGTCTATTCCAAGAATATCACACCAACATTTCTCGGTCATATGCGGAAATTTCGAGCATAAGCCTTGTCATCATAGAACACCATATCAATACATGGCCTAATGCCTCATCCATAAGGCAAAAAAAATGACCATTACACCCATCCAAGGCTACATCTATCAAACTTGAAATAAATAAGATGCACAAAATTGGATTCATATATCCTATCACTTACACATCTTGGGTTTCCAACCCTGTAACCATCATGAAAAAATAGGGACACTATGAGTATGTACTGATTTTCTAGATTTGAACAAGGCATGTCCAAAATATAATATCCCACACCCTTCATTTATCGAGTCATTTACTCTTATGTGGGGAACGAGGCATTGTCCTTTATGGATGACTTCTTAGGCTACAACTAGAGTTAGATCAATCATGCAAACCAATACAAGACTGCTTTAAATACATCTTCATCATGGAAACTTCACTTCATTTTGCAAAAAAATCTCATTTTTGGTCCATTTCTACAGTTAAGATACCCATAAGGTGTGCCTTATTTTTTTTATGCTATCTTTACATATTTCATAGTTTATCAATTTTATCTTAACAATGCTTTCATGAAAGGTATTGGTTTTAATCTTGTAGGTCATTTTGCACTCAATGTGGAACCTCACCCCCATAATGGCATGTTAACTTTCAAGGTGTAATTTCTCACTGGCATGATATTATTTCCTCTTAAGAATGCATGACAATTTCCCCCATCTTTTCAACCATGTTTATAATCACCTTCTATGCATATCTTTAAATGATTACTTTGGTCGATAGTTCCTTCACCTCCATTGATCACCTCATTAAGTAATACCCATTTCATTACTAGAATCCATGGCCATTTCCTTGTTTCCTAGGATCCATCCACTTGCATGACTTGAAATATAACCTCATTCCTCTTATAATCTCATGGACTGATTCTGTCCCTTGGACACCCACTCATTGCATCACAATGTGATCACAATGGATGCACCAACACATTTTTCATTTGGTCCCCTACAACCCCACATTGCAATAGACCATTTGCAAGATCGCCACATTTCATCTACCAAACAACAAGACCAACTAAAGGGGCCACCACCCTTTTTAGTTCTACCCTTGCACCATAATGTAGGTCATCACACACTTGGGGGTAATTATCTCCATGATTGTACACCCAAAACCATTTTTAAATTCTTTTGGAAACTATATAATGATTATTATGGAAATAGAACCCTCACCCATATTTTCATGTCTACTACCTAGCGACAATCACTGACTGCTCTTGGTTGGAGCTCTTCTTATCGATTCCTTTTTCCCAATATCAATATTATGACATTTACCAATGCCAATTCATATCATAATATCATATTATCACTGACCCATCATGCCCAATTAGAAAAATCATCCATTAACCCCCTAGACATCCTCCCGACTCTAGGGGCACATTATCCTTCAGTCCTTTTTTTACTACTGCCACTTGCATCCAAGCTCCAACCTTGGGAATTTCACAATATTCATACTAAATGTCTACCTTAGTTGATATGCATTTTCCACCATCACGTTATCTAGTACCTATATCAAGTTCAAGTAGATTTCCTAGAAAACCTCTTTTCTAGATGGCCATGTCTTCCTTCTTGTTGATATCATCCAACATTTTCTAGGATTGAAACAATACCTTATTATTCCTTCCCCACATTTGGGGTCAATCTAGGGTGAGACAAAGGGAAAAATCACTTCCCATTGATTTCAACAACCACTCTGATGTTCGACATTAGCTCAATTTTCTCATCAAAGGAAAGCTATACAGGGAAACAATTGTAGCTCGTTCATTTAGTCGAAGACCTATGCATCAAACATGCACTCTAATCAATAGTTCCCTTTACACTAAGCATGGGGGAATTCACTACAACCTTTTGTCAGAGACACCCTCGAGGGAAAAGCAACCATCTACTTCAACATTCAACAAATGATAGTTTTTGGCATCTTTTAACAAGACTCATCCATATCTGTAACATCTTAATCAAAGTCATGATCTCGAGAATGGAACATTCTAACCTCATATTGACATATTTTTATATAATTGATCTTTATCAACATAAGGTTTTATTGTCTCTTTTGAAGGATCCCCTCAATTCACTCCACATAAGACACACTCTCTCTAGAAGTTAACAAGACTTATAGTTAGGCATAGGATACATGATGTATTTTGGCTATATGTTTTCTCCTAGCCTCATATATTATGGGACAAATATTATAATAGAAAACTCATACACCTAATTGCACATGTCAACTGAAGATCAACATAAAAAAAAAGTAAAAAAATGTACAAGGGTATTGATTGGAACTAGAAACATCATGAAGAAAAAAAAATCAAATGGCCCTTCATATTCATTTAAAAAATCAAACTGTGTAAGGGCTCCAAAACAATTTTGCATGGATCATTGTGGGTTTTATTTTATAGCCACATGGATATGTCAAAGTGAAAACTCAGTATCCCATCGACCAAGTCACAATTAGTGAACCGTTTCCATACGATAACATTGGTTGACCGCCCATTCTCAAGCCAATCTATCGACAAATGGGAAAATCCTTTCCTCCACTTATCCTAGCCTCATTAATGAGCTAGGGGGACCCATGAAATGCTACCAAGCCTTTACATACCATATGAATTGGGGCCAAAATAGAGAAAAAGTTCAAAGAAGAGTTATGCTGCCAAAATGTCCCAAGGCATTCAACATCACGTTACTCAGAGAAGGATTTCACCATTGTAAGGTTTTTTCATTGCTTATGTGAGAGAAGAGTGTTCCTTGTAAATGATTGGAAATAGGGATCTTCCTTTAGGAGGGATTTAGAGCACCATTTTCTCACCAAAATCTCCTTTTAGTGTCTTTAGAGCTTCTATTGTATTTTCGAGCATCAAATTAATAAAGAGGATTTTGCTTCCCATTATTTTGAGTGTTTGTTTTGTTTCTAATTTAGTTATATTGGAATTATGTTTTGTGCATGTTTTTTCTAACCATTTTGATTGTGGGCTCTCCTACAGGTAACAACTAAGTTGCAGAGAATATTGGAAGTTCGTACACCATTGCAACAAATCCACAACCACACATTGTATATATACTTTCTCATCCTTGATGTATGGCACATACCTTAATAAATATATGAATCTATTAACATAGTCATATTTATTCAACTATCTCAACTTAAATTCATGGAATTCTTTGATTGTTCCATCATAATACTTCTCTAATAAATACTTTTGAAATATTTCTCAAATTTCTTCCAGGTTAGCCTTCTTTCATTAATCCCTTGACATTCTTAAGGTAATGATCACCCCATTATCTACCCTACAACTTTGAAGTTCATATTTTAGAATTCTCATTGTTACAACCAAATTTAGAGGAGTTTTAATTACCTTTCTCTCATTAGATTCCTCATATCCAATATGTGATGCCTCTTCCATGTTATGTTATACCTCTTTATTGATATCTTATTTACTTAATTATTTCTTCTTGTTGATTTATTTTCCTATTAGGGAAAGTAGTCAATCTCCCACAATTTGTTTTCAGGTTCCCTCTGCATTTTTATAGAGATGGTACTCTATCAATGAATGGGAGATTATTCTATATGTATTCTAATGAATATATTGTGTGAGCGATAAATAGTAAACCCAAAAAATATTCCAACAAGTTTGAATAAATATATTATAAATAAGCATGAATGTGAAGAATTTTCATCTAGTAGGTTTGCTTTCAACAAATATTTTTTCTTCCTTTTAAAGTATTGTAAATCCAAGATCAACTATGAATTTAAAAGTTGAAATAAGAGTGAAAATGGAGAGGTCATCAAAAGATGATAGTAAATACCAATTGAATGATTCATTTCAGGGTACACACCCATTCATACATTTATGAGGAGATAAATATTGAAGAAAAACAATAAAATTAAAGTAAAGAGATGGTCTAAATTGTCAAAGAACTCTAAGATAATTTCATACAGTCAAATATCTTAAGAGTGTCGATGAACATTCATGAGATTTCAATGCTTTAAAATATTATAGAAATCACAAATGAGATGCCCTCCTAGAAATAGGTCTTTGTAAGATTCAAAAATAATACGAGACTTTGTCCATAAGGGATTGGAACTGGGCTCATATGGACCAAATAACAAGATTTTTCTGTAAGAGTGAGAGAAACTAGAATCATGGATCATATTTACAAATATATAAGACAATTTGTAAATTTGGATGATCAAAGACTACAAAGAAAGAAAGGGAATTGCTTAAAAAAAAATAAAGAACACCCACAAAATTGCAGAAGGATGGCGTACTAAGAGAATTCATTAAATTAATTAGATGTAAACTCAACTTTGTTTGATCTTAAGCACTTGATTTTTAAATTTGTCTCATTTGGAACTAGGGATTTGAAAGCTTTAAACTTCTCAAATGCTTCATATTCTTGTTTAATAAATGTAACCCATGTCATTCTTTTGTAATCATTATAAAACATCATTAAAAAACTCTCACTTTTTAAATTTTGTGTTCTTGCTGGGTTGCAGAGGTATGTGTGTGCAAGTTCCAATCGCTTTGACATTGCGTAATCATTTGTTTTGAAACTAACTCTCATTTGCTTCCTATGCTAACATGGTTTGCAAACAATATTTTTAGGTTTTGAGATCCTTGGCATATGTCTTACTACTTGTGTCTAAGTGTGAAGTTTTACTTGATTGTCAAATTTTGTGTTACCCATATTTCTATGGCATAACCAAATTTCATCTACTTGTCCCATACAACATTTTTCTCCTTTTACTTCATTAAGAATGTATACATTACTCGGGTTCTGTTTACATTCACCACTAATCTTCGTGAACCTACTTTCCTTATCTCACATCCTTTAGAATTAAATGTGAGATTGTAACCTTAATCACATAGTTGAATTACACTCAAAAGGTTGTGTTTTAACCCTTCGAAATACAAGATATTTAGTGTTGATTATTTCCATCATCAAGACTAACCATACCTTTACTAAGTATCCCTGCAGAAGCATTATCCCCAAAGGTAACATTACCTCTTTTTTCATCCTTTAGGGGGGGAAATTTGTTTTGATCCCCTATCACCTGTTTTGAAATCCACTATTAATGTACTATTGGCTTCTTTTGTTTTGAGCATATAGTGCAAGTCCACATTCTTCCTTCTTTTATTCTTCTTGCTTCATTTTCCACATCTTTGTCTATTCTTCTCTATTCTTGGTGAGAACATATTCTTCCTTGTTTTATTTAGGATACTTTATTATGCTACATCTAGAGTCACATGCTATGTGGCCATAGTTATAAACTTGTAACATTCAATATTGTAATTAGGTATGGGAGAAAATGAATTGTAGCCTTTGTTGTCTCCTTGGAGATAGTTCCTGGTTACAAGAGAATTAGTGCCCAAGACATCCACAAGGTTGATGAAAAATTTAAAATGATCGGTTGGAGTTGAGCTTGGATAAAATGCAATGAATGACTCTAATTGAAAAACCATCAATTACAATTAGGATGACCATACCACTGAGATTAGATGGTTTGAGGGAAAAAAAAGAAGGAACAAGGTTTAATGACTCAAGCACACAAGAATGTGAGCTTTAACCTTGTAGTAGGAAAAATGAAAGAAAGGAGAAATATAAATGAATTCTTGAAAAAGATAGAGCACCCATTAAGATATCTTAAACTAATTGTGGGAAAAAAAAGAAGGAACAAGGATTAATAACTCAAGCACACAAGGATGTGAGCTTTAATCTTGTAGAAGGAAAAATGAAAGAAAGAAGAAATATAAATGAATTCTTGAAAAAGACAGAGCACCCATTAAGATATCTTAAACTAATTGTGGGTACCGTTTGCATAGATAAATCCACAACTTTCTTAAAAAAACCTATTGCTCCAAATGCCTACTCCTACAAAAGAAAAATACATCATGAAATGATAAATGATAAACACATGATAAATAATAAACACATAACAAGAAAAATAACACTACAACTTACTCACAACTTTGAAATCAAACTGATTTTTTTAAAATGATTTCTAAGCATTTTTTTCCATTACATTATAACACACCTTCAAACTAACCCTTTCAAATTGTTAATTTCTAACTTTTATCCTTTTTCCTTAGTCTAACTATCAAGAATCAGTTTTTAAAACTGATTCTATTACACAAGAAAACCGTTTCCTTTTTAATCCCTTTTTCTAAAAAGATGGGAATACAATTAAAATTGAGTTATTTTAAAACAACTTATATTTAAATGTTTAAATAAACTCATTAAAATGGAGCCCTCATTTTATAATGTTTACAGAAGTTTCTTTCGGGATTTAAAACTATATCATCTGTATATATATAACAAGGTCGTTTTGAGGTGGAAAATTAAATGTGGACCTTCAGCTTTCGTCAGATGCCATGTTGGAGCTGAGCTGGATGGTGCGTTGGCTTCCATGGTGATTAAAAGCTGTGTGGGCTCTCGTTCGATTACATGGCATGTTGCGTTGGAGATGAGCTGGAAGGTTTAACATGAACCCAAGGCTTTGTCATATGCCAACGTCAGCAAAATCTATGTATGGTTTCAAGAAACTAGATACCGCTTCGGGGACCTCCCTTCGGTAGTTTCTGTAAATTGTTGAGGAGACCCAGAAAAAATATAGACCGTTGATTTGGTGATGCATGGTTTAAAAATTCCAACTTTCCGGGGGTCCACTTCATTTTATCGTCCGTGCACTTTACCCTGACGGAACTCCGTTGATTTGGAGGAAGAGCACCATAATCTGTCGATTATTAAGGCAGCTGCAAAATATATAACTTCGACTCTAGTATCTTATCATCGACAATCAAGTTCTCACTGCATACAAAAAATTCTGGTCTATATTGGTTTGTGAAAGGCCTTCTTGGTGGAACAACTCTTCTGAACTCATTATTATTGTTGATATTTCATAAGATCCTCTGTTTCTATATCTCTCACACTGTCACTTCTGCAAATTTATGATTACAATTATTGTAAGAAAAATAATAGTAAAGCAAGAGATTTTGGTACTAGCTTGTGAAAGGCTTTCTTGGTGAAACACTTCATGTGAACTTATTTTTGTTCTTCTTGCGAGAAGAATCAAGTATCTTTTGGTTCTGATTTCCTTTCCTATTGCTTCTTTCATTGTTGATGGAGTCTTTGAGAATATTAGTATAGCTTTTGGGTTTTTCTTCATTTTCCTTCTTTTCAATGACTTTTTGATCTTAATGCTTACCTCTCCCTGGAGGGTCTTTTGTTTTTTTGGTAGTTAAGGCCTCTCTTGATGAATGAAGACCTTTGAAAACTAAGAAAATTATCTAATATCTCAACACTATTTACAAACTTAAAGCTTCTATTCAACTGATTAATGGTTTTTTCTAATTTCTTTATGATTTCAGCTTCTAGCTTCTCACATTTTTCTTCCTTTTCTTTCCGTTGGCTTTCCATCACTTTTATCCGCCTACTTGAGTCTTCAAGATGATAAATAAATTTTTTTGTTTTGTCAATATCATGATCCTTCTCGTCATATTTTTACAATTCTTCCTCATGCTTTTTATTATTTTCCCTAAGCCTATCTATTTCTTCTAAGGAACTAATGAGTTTAGCATCAAGATTCACTTCCCCATCAATTTCTTCTTCTTTTGAATTTGATTTTTCTTTTTTCTTTTCTTCATTTTCTTTATCAATACACTTTATATCCATACCTATGAACAATAATTTTTATTTTTTAATATCAAAAAAATATCCGCCACTTCCTTTAGACAAGCTACTATCCTCTCTAGAGTAAAAACTCTTCCTCTTAGTATATTTTCCTCTTTTACGCCTATAAGGTTTGATTTTATTGTTTTGTTCTTCTTCATCATCACTGTAGTCCTTTTTTTCACATGGAACTTTAACAACAAAATGTATTATTCTAGCACAATTAAAACATTTGAAGGGTAGCTTACCTTTGTATTTTCTATGTCCTCTTTTTAGCCATCTCATAAATTGTTCTTCTTTTGTATTTAAATTCATGGTTGGAACAATCACATGATTTGTGTCCTTTTGTCTTCTTTGATGCTTTAAAAGATGTTTCCTTATTTCTTGTTTTTTGTTTTGTTGTCTTCATTTCATATGTAGTGATAATCCCATGTAGCTCATCCATCATCAGTTTCTTTAGATCCTTCATTTGTTCAATGGAAGATACCTTAGCATCAAATATTAAGGGGAGTGACCTTAACACCTTTTCCACAATAATTGATGCTTAAAATTTCTTACCAAGTCCTATGATGATGTTGACAATTTTTGTAGAAATCAGTTGTAAATTCAATACTGCTCATGTAATGTTCTAAAACATAAGACTCAAATTTATTCTACTCATATGCGGAAAACAATTCACGATTGAGAACATATATCAAAATAATGCATCATAATTTAACACATACATAGGGTTTATCCAGGGAAAGCAATTCCTTAAAACCCCTTCCTATATGTATTTCATTAGTCAGAAAATAGAGAAGAAATACAATGCTTTCTCAAGCCTGAGCAACCTATGCACAAGTATAATCTATCTCACTGCTCCACAAGCCAACTCTACTCAATACTTAACCAAATTCATGCCTTCCCAAGTCCCTCTTTCCTTGTGCGGTTCAATTAGGAATTAGCCCCTATTAATTAGGTAAATTCCCCATCCAGAATTGCACAATCCCTATAGGTTGTCCTTTGACTGCATGCACCACCGATACAACTTGGATAATTATAAAAATAATATTACACTGCCCTTGAACTCCAATCTAAACTGGGTAACTCAAATTTCATGCATGCATGAGTTAATTGAGGCTGATTGATTAGTTAACCTGTTGAACACAGAAGTTGCTCCCCAATGTTAGACCTCCTACTAGTTTCTCCAATATTTGTAACTAGTTTAACTAACCTTAACTCGATTTACTTGAATTAAATTTTTACAATTGAAATGAACTCAACCTATGCTCCTAAAATTTAGGAATCACTATACACAACTCAAGTTAAGCCCTCAACTCGGATGAAATAAGCTAACCAAGTGATAACAACTCAGTTAACTTATTCAAGTTGTCTTGTGATGTGGAATTTCAATTTTCTCCTAATTTAATTCAAGGGGAAATTAAATTAGGAATTTCTTGTTGCATTTTCAACACTTCTTCTCAGCAAGAAAGGGATTATCAGATACCCCAATCCTACCACCATGGAACTCGAATTTTCCTCTTGACAAAGCCTTTATCAAAATATCTGCATCCTGTTCCTCTGTAGGAATGTATTCCAAGAACATGATCCCCCTTTGCACACAATCTCAGAGATGGTGATATCAGATGTTGATATGCTTGGATCAATCATGAAAAACTGGATTCTTAGAGAGTTTGATACAACTCTAATTGTCATAGTAAATCATAGTGGGATCCATCGTCTGACCAAATAACCCAACAAGAATCTTCCTCATCTAGATAGCCTCACAAGCTGCTTGAATGACATCCATGTACTTCGCTTCTATTAAGCTGAGTGAAACTGATCTCTGGTTCCTGTTGTACCAAGAAATTGTTGCCGACCCAACACTGAAAATTCCTCCTGAAGTTCTCTTCCGATCTGATTGACTTCCCACCCAATCTGCGTCTGTGAAGCCTTGCTGCTTCACTTCCTCTGTCCGTCTGTACTAAATACCATACTGAGTAGTGCCTTTGAGGTACCTCAACACATGTTTTTCTTCCTTCCAATACAATTTAGTTGGATTAACCATTGCTTGACTAAGCTGGTTAACTGCATAACACATGTCTAGTCGTGTGTTCACCAAATGCATAAGTGAACCCATAAGCTGCCTGTAAATAATGGCCTCCACTTCCTCACCTGAAGTGGCATCCTCCTTCCTCCAAATTCTAGCTAGAGGAGTGTCCATGGGTTTGCTACTCTCCATGCAGAACTTATTCAGTATCTCATTGGCATACTTTCCCAGAGAGACAAACAATTCCCCATCTCCTTGCCATACTTCCAAACCAAGGAAATAATGCACAAGTCCCTTGTCCTTCATCTTGAATTGTGTTTACCTTCAACAACAATATGTTAAAGTTTTTCATTTGCTTCACTTTTGATGAAGCCCAACCTGGTGAAATAGTTGTTGATCCTGGTGTACCATGCACGGGGTGCTTGTTTCAATCCATACAAAGCTTGCATGAGTATGCACACATGCGACTCTCTATCGAAGTTCTCAAATCCTTTCTCTTGTTCAATGTACACCTCCTCCTCAATGGATCCATTGAGGAATTTTGTCCTCACATCCATCTGATGGATCTACCATCCCATCTGTGCTGCAAGTGCTAGAATTGATCTGATAGAAGAGTACCTTGCTACTGGAGCAAAGGTTTCATCGTAGTCAATTCCCTCCACTTGAGAGAACCCCTTGGCCACAAATCTGGCCTTGTGTTTCTCTATGCTTTTGTCTGCTGCTTGCTTCACCTTATAGATCCACCTCGACCCCACCACTAACTTGTTCTCAACCCATGCTAGTTGTTGCAATGCTTCCTCAAATGAGGATGGTTATATCTCAACTAGCTCACTCATTAGAGCCATGTTCCCAGTGTACTGATTCGGTGACCTCCTCTGCTTACGCTGAGATGTGGGTGCTCCCATATTCTCTCTCGCATCAGGAAATATTCTATCAGCTTCCTTGATGTGATTCCTTCCTTCTCTGGATGTCTTCACATGAGTGGGTGTCTCCACTCTTTGCTTCTCTACTTGTGGCTGCTCCACAACTTCCCGAGATTCTTTCTTTGGAGCCAAAAGTTCCTCATCTACACGCAACTGAAGCTCCCTCTCAAGGGAACACCTCATTGATTTCTCTTCATCAAACTTCACATCTATGCAGGAAAATGTCATCCTTATGTTGGGTGTGTGTTATATTCTTTCCATGACTAGTTGCACATGCGAGGGGTTTCAGGGGGGCGGTAGTCCCCCTGCACGGGGTTCAGGGAAACACCCTAGGAATTGTTTTTGGACCCTATATTAGGTGGGCAGACCTACCTATATGGTTTTGTACATGGGTTTTGCACATGGTTTTGGGCATGATGGTTTTCTGCCCATGGTATTTTGTAGATCCGGTCAAGGAACCTACTGTTATGTTCTAATCCACGCTTAATGTATTGGGGTCTATGAATTCTTCAGAATGTATATATATGTATTGTAACCTTGAAAGGAACATAATGAAAAATTAATGTGGTAGTCCTAGTTTTGGGATCCAGGGGGAAACCTCTATGTATATTTGTTTTATGTTTTATGTTCTTGCTGTTGCTTATTTTTTGTTTTTAGAATTTGTATGCAGGTAATTTCTGTACAGGATTAAAACCTACATTCAGTATCAGAGTTGTTTTGGCTTCAAGGGGACGCCTTGTTGCTAAGGGCTTATGCTTAGGCCTGTGGTAGACCCTGTTCAATGGGAGATTTGTGGGATCGATTCTTGTGGTGAAAGAAGATGGCGAGTAGTGGAAAGATAGAGATCGAGAAATTTAATGGTTAGGGTTTTGAGTTGTGGAGGTTGAATATGGAGGATCTAGTGGTGGATAAATATCAATGGATTATGATAGATATAGGTACTAAACCAATGACAATGTCATAAGAACACTGGGTGAAGTTGGATCGGAAGGTAAAGAGCACAATATGGTTGTGTATCTCAGACTCGGTATTGTTGAAAGTATGAGGGCAAGCTATGACAAAGGATTTATGGGTCAAGTTAGGGACTTTGTACCAATACAAGTCTTTGGTGAACAAATTGTTCCTATGGAAAAAGTTATATAACCTGAGGATGAAGGATAGAGACTTGGTGTCAGAGCATATGAATGCCTTCAATACTATGGTAAGCCAATTGTTATCTATTGATACAAAAACTCTAAATGAACATACTTGCATTAGCTTGTTGTGTTCTCTACTAGATTCACGGGATAGTCTGGTTGTTGCAATATGTAGAAATACAACTACCTTGAAGTTTGATGAAATAATCTCATCCTTGATGTCAGAGGAGATGAGATAGAAAACTATGGAGAGCCAGAATGGAGATGCCTTGTTTGTACAATGACGGTCCCAGAACATAAATAAAATAATTCCTTGAGTGGGAGATCTAAATCTAGAGGGATATCTAAATCTCCAGGAAAACCTGTAAAGGTATGTTGGAAATACAAAAAGGAAGGGCACTTCAAAAAGGATTGTAGATCTAAAGCTCCTGAGAAAGGAAAGGGATTTGATGATGCTCCTTCTGCAGAGGTGAAAACCACCTCATATGAAGGTGGGTATGTGTACTTAGCTTCTTCTTCAAGTACACATGTATATCATGAGGCATGGTTGATTGACTGAGGTGCATCCTTTCACTTCACTCCCCATAGGGAGTGGTTCCACGAGTATGAGAAATAAGATGGTGGTGATGTTTTCTTAGGGGCTGACAAGAAGGCTAGAATTGTCACACACAGAAAATTCAAGTTGAAGATGCAAGGTGGAAGGATTAAAACACTTCTGAGTGTTCTTCATATTCCTGCATTGGCCATAAATCTGACTTATGTAAGAAAGATGGATGATGTAGGTGTAAAAATAGTGTTCGAGAAAGATACCTACAAGATGGTTTGGGGAGCACTGGTATTAATGCAGGGAGTTCATATTACAACTATGTACAAGCTTTTGGGTAGTACTCTTTCTGATGGGTGTAATAGTTCTGTGGTTCCTGAAAGTGGAGTAGAAAATCTAGTGGTCTTTTGAGAAAAGACCATGCTATAGCATCAAAGGTGTGGACATATTGGATAGAAGGGCATACGAATACTTCATGGTAATGGTATGGTAGAAGGTATGTCTAATTACTCTTTGGATTTTGATTTATGTGAACATTGTGTATATGGGAAGTAGAATCATGTGAGTTTCCCCTTTGGTTCTAAGAGGGCGAAAGGGATATTAGAGCTTGTGCATATTGATGTGTTTGGACATTTGTCGATTCCATCAATGGGTAAGTCCGTGTACTATGTATCATTTATAAATGAATTCTCAAGGAATACATGGATATATTTCCTAAGGAAGAAATATGAAATCTTTGACAAGTTTAAAGAATTTAAGGCTATGGTGGAAAACCATACAAAGAAGAAGATGAAGGTGCTGAGGAGAGATAATGGTGGAGATTTATGCAAGAAGGAATTTGAGGAGTTCTATAAGAAGTGTGGTATAGCAAAAAAAAATACTACTCCATACACACCTCAGAAAAATGGAGTTGCAGAAAGAATGAATAGGACGTTGATGGAAAAGGAAAGAATCATGCTCAGTGGTGTCGGGTTAGACCAAGAATTCTGAGTAGAGGCAGTGGAGGCTGCATGTTACTTGGTTAATAGATCACCTTCATTAGCATTGGAGGATAATATTCCATGTGAGGTATGAACTGGTAAGAAACCCTCTCTTTCACATCTGAGGCTATTTGGATGTGATGCATATGTACATGTTCCAAAGGAGAAAATAACCAAGTTGGATAGTAAATATGAAAGGTGCATCTTTATTGTGTATAAGGATGGTTTAAAAGGTTATAAGATTTGGAACCTAAAAAGCAAGGAAGGTTGTGTACAATTGGGATGTGGTGTTTAGAGAGGTGAAAGATGTTATTAAACATGAATTCCTATCAAAGGAAGTTGAGAATATAGAGTTTGAGCTAAAGGAGGAAGAATCAAACTCTATAGCAGAACAAGAATTAGAAGATGAAGAGCCACAAACTCCACCTGTGAGAAGATTGGTTAGAGAAAGAAGGCAACAACAAATGTATAATCCATCTACTTTCTATTCAAATTTTTCTTTATCTATTACTGATGATGATCATATAATTGTTAGGGAGGTAGTAAATTCAGAGGATGACAAATTTTGGAAAGAGGCCATGGTTGATCAAATGGCATCTTTGGACAAAAATGAGGCTTGAGATTTAGTGGAGTTGCCGGCTGGAAGGAAACCCATTGGAAGCAAATGGGTTTTTAACAAGAGGATGAATGCATAAGGCAAGGTGGAGAAATACAAAGCTTTGTTTGTAGTAAAATGTTATTCCCAAGTGTCAGGAATTGATTTTGGTGATATTTTTTCTCCTATTTCCAAGGTAGCTTCTATTAGATTACGTTTATTTGTTGTTGTTTCTTTTGATTTTGAGGTAGAACATATGGATGTGAAAACATAATTTCTTCATGAGGATCTTTAAGAAGAGATTTACATTAAGCAACTCGAAGGCTTTGCTGTGAAGGGTAGGAAAGAACTTGTATGTAGGTTAAAAAAGTCTCTATATGGGTTAAAACAATCACCAAGGATATGGTATTAGAAACTTGATACATATATATGGGGACTTGGCTTCACCAGAAGCAAAGAAGATCAATGTGTGTATTTTAAATTAATTGGTAACCATGTTATTTATTTGGTCTTGTATGTGGATGATATGTTGTTGATTGGAAATGACAAAGAAGGTATCCAGGATTTGAAAACCCAATTTTCCTCAAAATTCAACATGAAGGATCTTGGTGTTACAAAATATATTTTTGGAGTGGAAATTAAACAAGATCAGGAAAAGAGGAAGATCTGGTTAAACCAGAGGAAGTATGTCGAGACAATACTGCAAGGGTTTAATATGAAGGATAGTAAGCCGGTGAAGGTTCCTATTCCTGTAGGTGTAAAGTTATTTGCTGAATAGTGTCTCAAGACACAAGAAGAGGGAGAAGGCATGTCCCGTGTTCCATATGCAAGTGCAGTCAGTAGCCTGATGTATGCAATGGTCTATACTAGACTAGACATTACACATGCAGTGGGAGCGTTGAGCAAGTTTATGTCAAAACCAGGGAAGGATCATTGGACAACAATGAAGCGAGTTTTTAGGTATTTGCATGGCACTAGTGATTACGGTTTGTGCTACCAAGGAAGATCAGGATTGGACAAAGTTTTATACATTCATGGCTTTGTTGATGCAGATTAGACTAGAGATCTGGATCAGAGAAGATCTACAATTGTTTATGTGTTTAACCTATTTTGAGGTGCAATCAGTTGGATGAGAAAGATATAGTCTATAGTGGCACTTTCAACTACAGAGGCAGAATACATGGCAGCCACTCATGCAAGCAAGGAAGCAATTTGGTTGTAGAGATTGTGTTCAAGTATGGGGTTAGTATAGGAAATTATAAGGATAGACTGTGATAGCCAAAGTGCAATTTTCTTGGCAAAGAACCCTGCATATCATTCCAAGACAAATCACATTGATGTCGAGTATCACTTTGTGAGGGATATGATAGAAGACAAAAAGTTGTTGCTGGTAAAGTGGACACTTTGAAGAATGATTCAGATGCATTGAAAAGGTATGTGAGCACTGAGAAGTTTTCTTGGTGTAGAGAAATAATGGGCATTAAAAGGGTGGACCAATGACTCCTGTGACCCATTGTGTGGAAAAGAAAAGAACAAGTGGGAGAAGGTTGGGTGTGTGTTATATTCTTTCCATGACTAGTCGCATGTGCAGGGGGCGAAAACTCCCATAGTGTATTGCTTCAGGTGCAACAGGGGGTCATAGGCGGGGCATATCCTCCCCTGTCGAGGGGATTCAGGGTGGTGGCAATGCCCTGGGAAATTTTTTTTGGACCCTATATTAGGTGGGTGGAATACTTATGGTTTTGTGCATGAGTTTGCACATGTTTTTGGGTACGATGGTTTTATGCCCATGGTATTTTGTAGATCTGGTCAAGGGAACTACGGTTATGTTCTAATCCAAGGTTAATGGATTATGGATTATGAATGTTTTGACATGTGTATATATGTATTGTAACATTGAAAGGAACATAATGAAAAATCAATCTAGTAGTCCTGGTTTTGGGATCTAGGGGGAAATATCTGTGTATATTTGTTTTATGTTTTATCTTCTCACCATTGTTTATTTTTTTTTTAGAATTCATATGAAGGTAATTTATATACAAGGTTAAAACCTACACTTGAGAGATGGAAGGTACCCCGATAGTTGTGAGGTGTATCAGTGTACCCCAAAAATATGCCCAACTCTACTATTGGCTCTAGCTTTTTCCTTGATTCTTTGGAAACATGATAGTAAATTGATGAACCAAAGATACTAAAGTGTGACACATCTGGTTTCTTCCCTGAAAATTTTTCTTCTGGCATACTCATCTTGAGAATCTGATGAAGACTCTTGTTTTTCACATATATCGCTATGTTGCATGCTTCGGCCCATAAGTGTAGAGGTAGGCCCTAATCATACAACATCGCCTGTGCAACTCCCTCAATACTTTTTTTATTCCTCTCAGCCACCCCATTATGTTGTGGGTTATGGGGTTTTGTCAACTCTCGTCGAATGCCTTCCTTTTCACAAAAGTTATTAAGCTCATTCAACACATATTCACCATCATTATCACTCTTGAGAGCCATCAATTTCCTGCTAGTTTCTTTCTAAATAAGTGCTTTAAATTCAACAAATTTGGAGAATGCATGGTATTTCTTCTGCATGAAGAAAATCCAACACTTACATGAGAAATCATCTACAAATATAACATAATACCCATGCTTGCCGTGGAGGTTGTCGAGAAGAGTCCACAAACATTAGAGTGGATCCTTTCAAGGATTGCATGCACCCTGCTATCTCGATCATTGAAGCTGGATTTTGTGTACTTCTCTAATGTACACCCTTTGCATGCATTCCGCTGCTTTAGTGCTCCACTGGGGAGTCCTGTGGTGATGTGTTACATGCTCTTCAAAGATTGATGGTGCAAATGGCCAAGTCTTATATGCCATAATTCACCGACATCTTGACTCTACACCTTCTCTACCTTTTTTTCTCAAAGCAACACACTCATCCACATTCAGTTTGTATAGGTTCTTCACCCGAACCCCAATCTGCTTCACTTTTCCAATGGAGCTGTGCCTTAGGAATGCCTTTCCTTTGCTGAATATCACATTGTAGCCATGATCTTCCAACACCATGATAAAAACCAAATTCTTCTTTAGATTCACAACAAACATCACACCCTTGAGTCTAACAGAGGAGCCAAACTCCATCTAAAAAATAACTTTACCGATACCGATTACGCTATACCTTCCATCATCTCCAATCTCAATGTACATCTAGAGGTCCTTCTCCTCCAAGTCATTGAAAAATTCTTGGTTTCCAGTCATATGGAATGAGGAACCACTATCCAAATGCCACACACTACCCATCATTGTGCTTTCCATGCATGAAAGGAGGGTGAAATCCAACTTGAATTGTGAAGCCAAAGCTTCAACGATCACTCCTCTTGAGGGCTTCTTTCCAGCCTTCTTGTGTGGACACTTCGTGGCATAATGTCCTAGTTCATGACAGTGAAAGCACTTGATTTTGGACAAGTCTTTCTTCTTGACCCCTTCACTAGAATCTCCATTGCATTGGGATTTGTTCCCTTTCCCTTTCTTTGCCTTTCTATCCAAGGCACAATTTTCTTCTTCCTCACCCTTGGATAAGGTCCCATCTTTGGTGTTCTACCTAAACTCCTCTTGTACCAAATTTGACCATAATATTTACTAGTTTGGCAACTTCTCCCTCCCATTTATTAAATCTTGGTAGCTATGCCAGTTCTTGGGAAGGCCTAGAAGTGCTATGCTTACTAGATAATATTCTACAATAGTAACACCAACACTCCCAAGTTCATCACGACATTGTGTGAACTTGCTTAGGAATTGTGGTATTATGTCTCCCTTTTTCATCTTGATATTCCAAAGATTGTCTCTGAGTGTTTATTTCCTGTGGTCACTACTATTCTGGAACAAATCTATCAATGCTTGCCACATTGCATACAAAGTTTATTTCCTATGTATATTAGAGACAATATGGTCTTGTAGTCCCTCCAATATGATCCTCCTCACCTTGGATACACTCTTCTTCCAATCCGCTAGATTATGAGCATCAACTACTACTGGTCTCAGAATATCATTATCAATGAATTCCTTCAGCCCATTATCTTCCATGACTACCTCCATGCGATCCTTCTAAGAAATATAATTCGAGTTACCCTCAAGGGAATACTCGAGTCTTAGACCATAGAACACCATCCTGCTATCTCTGAAGAATAGATCTTGCAAACTCATTCCTCTTGTAAAGATAGCTTCAAATTCTTTTCTCTACTGTGAATTTGGCTCTGATACCATGTAGAAATTAATTCTAGATTCAATACTAATTTAATGTTCAAAAACATGAGACTCAAATCTACTCTACTCATCTGCGGAAAGAAATTCACAATTGAGAACATATATCAAAAGAATGCATCATAATTTAACACACATACACATGATTTATCTAGGGGAAAGAAAATGCTCAAAGTCCCTTCCTATTTGTATTGCATTAGTTAGAAAATAGAGAATAAATACAATGCTTGCTCAAGCCTGAGAAACCTCTGCAAAAATATAATCTTTCTCATTTCTTTACAAGCCATCTCTGGTTAATACTTAACCAAATACCTACCCACCCAAGTCCTTATTTCCTTTCTTTGTTCAATTAGGAATTAGCCCCTATTAACTTGGGAAGTTCCCAATCCAAAACTACGCAATCCATGTAGGCCCTTCTTTCACTGCATGCACCACCTGTACAATGTGGATAATTATAAAACTGATAGTACACTACCCTTGAACTCCAATCTCAACCGGGTAACTCGAATTTCATGCATGGATGAGTTAATTAAGGCTGATTGATTAGTTAACTAGTTGAACACCGAAGATGCACCCCACTGCTAGACCTCGTACTAGTTCCTCCAACAGTTGGAACTAGTTTAATTGACCTTAACTCAATTTAACTGAATTAAATTGTTACAACTGAAATTAACTCAACCTAGGATCCTAAAATTTAGGAATCAATGTACACAACTCAAGTTAAGCCCTCAACTCAAGTTAACTAAACTAACTAAGTGATAACAACTCAGTTAACTCATTCAAGTTTTGTGATGTAAAATTTCAATTTTCTGATAATTTAATTCAAGGGAAAATTAAATTAGGAATTTTTTGCTGCATTTTCAACAATTTTATCCACAAGCAAGGAATAGAATGCAACATTTTCTTCATCTTTCATTTCCAATCTCGAGAAATTTCTTTTAGGAGTTTAGAGCTTTACCTTCTTCACCTTATCATTGCCTTTATAGATGTTTGAAGTTTATCACAAATTTCTTATTTCAATTCACAATGCATCCCCTTGACATATTTTGATGTTGATTGGCCACACAAGATAACATTCCTGGCTTTTGAATTATTTCACCAACCTTCCTTCTAGTCATATATGTTGGAAGATTTTTCGAGGTTGTATGACTTGTCATGAATGATTTCCAAATATCAAACCTAAGAGCCATTAAATAAGTCTACATCCTTATACTCCATAATGCATAGTTTGTTTCATTAGATGGGGCTATACTTATGAAGAAACCTTCTTGACTAGCTATGTGTGCTCCCAAAATATACCTTACATAGATTGTTTTTGAAGGAACCTACTCTGATACCAATTTTTAAGCACATATTAATATTGAGAGATGGGGTGAATCAAAATAAGACAATTTTTACTTATTTAAATATTCATGAACCATAATAAAACAATCACATATGACATCTATCACCTACAAAACATGGAACAAAATATTTACATGGAAACACTTTCAAGGGAAAGCCACACAATTTATTTTTATAATTATATGTAGGAACAAACCTATTGGGGACACTAATCTCCACTGCTACAAATATTCATGGACACCAACCTACTAGAGACACCAATCCCCACCATTGCAACTATTCATACCCACCAACTTCCTAGAGACACCAATTCCCACTGCTACAAATATTCATAGGTAAGAACCTAGTTCATTCAATTCATTGAGTTTGCTGCTATTTTTACCTTCACTAGGCTGGCTAGTTACCTTTGCCTTCACCAGGTCTACTTGTTGCTTCTTCCTGCACTGTGGTTTTCTTCACCCAAAACTTGTTGTTTTTGGCCTCTTCCTAAGAACAAACTTGTACAACATTCCATGTATCTAATTTTTCAAATTTGATTATGAAATTTTTAACTAAGGCACTTCTGTAAGTATCCTAAGATCTCTAAGTATTTCATAGTTTGAAAGTCCCAGAAAAGAAGTTATAACCAAATTCCAAGCCAAATTGGCTGAAATTGATTTCAATTATCATTTAAAAACCCTTAACTTCCACAAGGAATATATTGAAAAGTATAGTGAACCAAATTCTAAATTTTTACTTAAGGTAACTCTATGTGTCTCCATGTCTCTGAAAATTTCATAGTCTATGTTTTTCCCTTAACATAGTTTTTGGCTAGAAAACTATGCCAAGACACCAATAATCTTTTTTTAAAGAGAGGTTATGATTCAATTTAGTTTTTGTTTAATAATTACAGGACAATATCTTTCAAATATATAATCAAAAGGATATATTCCAACTAAGGTAGATGAACAATTGGATTAATTGAGGCAATAGGAGGAAAAAGAAAAAAAATAACATATTTTATAACATTCACCAAATAATTTGAGACCTATTATTGCAGAAAAAATAGAGGAATAATATTCTAATGATAGGATACAACATAAAAAAAAAACTTCAGTTATATGAAATAGAAAAAAAATCTAACCATTCATTTAAAGGTATTGTTGTAGCCAAATCCTGCCAGGTGAAAAATTTCAAAGCTTTCTTAGACAAATTCCAGTATGAATCCAAATTCACACATAAAAAGTTTTGATTTTTCAAGAGAAACATAAAAAGAAGTATTTTATTGTTGTTGGTGGCTAACTATTTCATCTAATGGGCTCCTACAAAATAAATAATCTTGGTTCTCTGAAAGCATGATATTTGAATATTATTAAAAATATTGTCCATGTCCATTTTCTCAAATATAGGGAAGGAAAATAAAAGTTTGGATGAAACTTATTGGACGGGTTAAGAGGTTTTGGAGTCATGAGGTTATGCAATGAAGAAATATCTCCAAAACTCAATAATAGGAACCAACTGTGATTCCAATATTGGGAATGGTTGCAACTATTGTTTTCTCTCTTGTATGTAGTATTTAATTTATGTAATTTGCCTCTTTTGGAATGGTGTATGTTGCAACAAGTTGTCTCAATCTAATACTTCATGAATTTACTTGCTGAGTACTCATGTAGTTTAAATTATAGACTCTTAAAAAGAAAACCACGTTCCATAATTCACTCACAATATTTCAATTTTCCCGTAATTCTTTCTATAGAGGTTTGAATTTAGATTCTTATTGCCTGAGTTTAAACCCTGTCTTCCTTTATTTTTCTTCTAAACCATTTTTTTAGCTTAAAGACCTTGCAACCTTCAGTGTTTCTGGTCATTCTTTTTTTGAAGCATAGGTTGTTGAATTAGATAATTCATTGCTTCTCTCATGGCCTATCCCTTTGGACATTGATTTTAAAAAATTTCATTAGTATTTTAGATGTCCTGGGCACTGGTTCCCTTATAGTCAGGAACTATCTCCGGGGAGACAACATCAAATTGGCACTGTTTCCTGGGAATGGAGAAATGAAATTAGTTTTCCCTGGGTGTGAAGATCTATTTCTTGATGGAGAACAAGATTTAGATATTGAATCTTGGATGTTAATTGTTCATCAGGTGACTCTACTAGAAATAATTTTACTGAAGATTAAATTTTGTTAACAAATTATGAAGAGGCGACATGGAAATACTAAGTACCACATCTTGATATTTTCAAGGATTTCTTATTCTTTTTTATCAATTCTGTTATCTATTTTCCCATACATGTCAGGAGGATCATTTCCTGTCTTGTATATTCCGATCAATCCAAACCATCGGTTGTATTCTTTTCCTTGAAACAAGAAGATTTATCATCCTCTTGTATTGTAAATCTTGATCCTATTAATTCCTCTAAATTAAAAGACCAAAGTCATGCGTGTATTACAATCCCTCGTGAAAATAACCAATCTTTTCAGCTTGAACATAAAGAGACTGAATTATTTCCCTTGATAGTCACTATCTTGCCTTGTAAATAACCTATTATCATCCAACCCAAAATAATAATAAAAAAAATTAAACCCCTGAAGCTTCCCTCAAGATTTCATGATTACCCTTGATTTTTTTAAAAAATATATGCCTCAATTTAATGGGGAAGACATTGTCATAATGGAGCAACACATTTTTTCTTTCGAATGCTTTCTTGACAAACAAGATATTATGCATGAAGATGTATTTCTTATAACATTTTATCATTCTTTAAAGGGAGATTCTCAACAATGGTTTTGATATTTAAAGAGAAATTCAATCAACTCATGGCGAGAATTTCAAAACATTTTCTTGAGGTACTCGGATGAAAGTAAGTCTTATGAGAAACATCTCTTAGAATTGTACACCATGCAGAGGGAGAGTAGTGAATCAATAACTAAATTTAATAGGAGGTTTCAGAAGTTTTATTTCAGCATGCCAAAAGAAATTAGACCTCTTGAAGCTACCACTATGGTATATTATTCAACTATATTTCATCTAGATTTGACATTTTACCTCAGGGAGAGGAGGCCTTTCCCATGCATGCGTTGAAATCTACTCTGAGAACAACGTAGAACTACGTTTGTCTATAACTATAAACCTGCACAGGTGAATTCTAGAAAGTAAAAATAAAAAGTACATTCTAGAAACATAGTTGGTAAAATATTTCCTAACTAAAAGCTTCTAGGTGATGACTGTTCGAACTATAACCCTCATAAGATTTGTCTCCATTCCTTTTCTCATGGTAGCCTAATCCTTCACTAAAGGAGGTTCATCCTCTTCTTATGTATTTGAACTTCCACCTCTTTGATCTATAAAAGGACTAGAGGGTTGAGGGATGTGGGAGGTCAGAGTTCAGAGAATACAAACTTATGCTATAAGTTTGAGATTAGAGAGCTTATTATCTAAGGAGGAGATTGAAGGCATTTGGGAGGGACCTCATGAAATCAAGATGAATGTTGTAAGGCTTCTCTTATCTTTTGTTTAATACAAATGAACACTTTCTCCCATTGATTTTGTCTTTTGTGAATGATGAATAGTTTGCAATTGTTTATTATGTTCATTAAGGTAAGTTCAATCCCTAATTTCCTTGATCAGTAGGCTAAGTTGTTTGAATTACTATATCACAAGTGCTTTTGATCCTTTTTATGGTTTATGTTTGCAGGTTCTACTAAGCATTGAAGAGCTACATCAAGTCACAACTAGGGATCTTCATCAGGCATTTCGTGAAACCGGTAAGAGGTATATCCATTAGTTAGACTACTTGTAATTCGACTGAGTTCAACTTAGGGAAAGAGTCAATTCATTTGTTATGATTGTTCCTAGTTTCCATTTAGGATCTAGGGAGATCACTCTTGTTCGCAAGATGGATTGTCTGCTATAACAAACTGGCAACCATACTGGGGAACGTTTCTATTCTCGTCTTTTTCCTTAGCCTCGCTTTCTAATTTTTTTGATTCATCCAGTTCTGAGTCTTCATAAATTAATGGCCTTTTAGATCTGATTGGTTGATTTTCGAGTTTTTTATTTTTTTATTTAAGTTTTTCTCCTTGAGTTGTTTCTGTTTGTATACAAAGCACATCTCTGCACCTTATTATATCTACAGGGAACTCTCCTAGGTTGTAGCTCGGAGATGCCTGGTAACATATAATTTTCAATATGGTTCTAAGGAACTTGTTGGGATGGGTGATGGTTTGGTTCAAGCCAGATAACCACTTCTACTCTGTTTTCGCTCCAGACATGCATGAACACCCTCAGACTACAAGGCTTTAGACCACCAATGCTCAACAATTTGCAGATTAAGTGAATGAATGAAGAATACTAACCACACCAGTAGATGCATACAAAATGTATGATGGTCAATTGCAACTGGTAAAGAAACTTACAAATATACTCTATCAATGCAGAGATAAGATGCCAGTTATCTTACATTATATACAGAAGAAACCTGAGTGACCTACTCACTGATACATTCAATTTACCAATACATAGATAAGATGATAGTTATCTAGCATTAGGCATAGAAGATATCATTGATGAAACATTCCAGGTACAAGTTTAGAACAGTGGAGAAATGACCATTGAGCAATTAACAACAAAAGAAGCTTGCATTGTTGAAAATGAAGATGAGACGGTGCAAGTTACAGAATATCCACAGTCTTCAGAAGTTGAACCAAAACACAATTTCCAACCCTGATTACATCTTTCTTCTGGCTATTTATAAACTATCATTACAATGGCCCTTAGCCATTTATGGATGGAGGGTCTTAATTGACCACTAACTGGGATTAACTGTTTGACCGCGTTTCAAGATGCAATTTCATTTCATCATGAAAACATTTAATCCATTTTGATACTGCACTGTCCTGCTAAATGGTTGGCTTAATTGCGTCCGTGAAGCTCCATGCCTATTTAATTCGGTTGTTGAGTCGTGTGTGTCCTTTTCTCCCTTGGCCATGCTTTCTGTTAATTTAGTTTCATGGTCAGAATGTCACCAGACTGACAGAGTTAGCCATCTTTCCCTTCGTGCAACAGATAGGGAGTGGAGTATGGAGTGCATGGGTAGATGAACAGTTGAAGTGATCGTGAATGGTGGTCGTCGGATCAAAAGAGAAGTGCAACGGAGATCATTTTTGGAGGCTAGCAGTTGTGGTGGGAGCGGAACATGTCTGGGCCATTGGATCTTCAGGTAGGTGGATCGGACAGTTATCGGGCGATGGAGATGCACAGACGGTAATGTGTGGGGTGGTGTGATTTGAGTGGTAATGGTTTTTATCATGCGGGCATTGGGTGGTAAGTGTCAGAACGCGCCTGATGCCATTCAACAGATGACACGTAGCGGTGGGGAAAAAGAAAAACTACCCTCATCGGGCGAGTATCTGTCATGCTTGTTGTCTGTGCGATATGGGCATTGACCGTTAGATCTGGTGGGGATGATCTAATGGTGGAGGAGTGCCGGGCAAATCGTATTGATCAGGAGGAAAGCAGGTTGTTGGATCGGTGGGAAGAGATTAACGGCGGAGGAAGGTGGAATGTACGGGATGTCTTCGGGGAATGTGTTATGAGTGCTTAAGACACATGGGTAAGGTTTTATGGTTATATTTGGCTTTCGCGCTTGGGGCTACGGGTAAAAAGGGTTTTGTCGAGGTATGAAGGTGAATTCAGGAAATGGGATGGGTAGAGTGTGAGAGGGGTAAGAGAAGGAGGGGAATAATAGCCCATGTGGGACCTCTTTAATAACAAAGAAGCAGACCGAACCTTTCCTTTAACCTTCAAAAAGTCAGCATTGCACCTCAGGACTAACACTGGTCCTTCTGGGGATGAAAGCCTCCCTGTGAGTTTTCAAGAACCTTAGACCACTGCCTTTTACATAAGAAATAAGATTAGAAATACTACCTAGTATTCCATTGGGCATGGAGTCTATATAAGCCTATACGAAAACATAAAAAATAACATATTTACAATGCTGAGGCCTGAAAGCCTTAAACAAAATAAACTTTCAAAAACCGCTTGTTGATTGGGCCATCAAAAACTATTTCTCCTTCCAAAATTTGTAGCATGAAAGTATTGTTCCCTTGGACCTGAGAAATGACAAAAGGTCCTGTCCATAGAGCATAAAATTTACCATGATTGCCTTTCTTTTGATTTAGTGCATCCCATTTGAGAACCCAGTCACCAACTTGAAAATTGTCCATTTTTTCCTTTCTGTCAAAAGTTTCCTTGATTTTCCTTTGATGTACTACAGACCTCCCAATCAGTTGATCTCTGATCTGATGAACTTCAGCCAAGTCACTCATTGTCCTTGCCATGTCACTTACCTTGTTCTACTCTTCCTGCAAAAATTTGGCTGCAGGGAGGATCAATTGGATTGGAAAAATAGCTTCAGTGCAATATACCAACTTGAATGGAGAATTCCTTGTGGAATTCTTGGTGGTGACCCTGTCAGCCCACAATGCAAACTTTAGTTTGGAATCCCAGCTCTGCTTGTTGTCTTCCAACATCTTTTTGATTATCCTTACTAGAATTTTATTGGATGATTCTGCTAGGCCATTACCCTAAGGATAATATGAGGTGGAATGCACTAATTTAATGCCCATTGACTCACACATGTCCATTAATTCTTTTGCCTTGAATGCTGCTACATTGTCTATAACCAATTTATTTGGGTAGCCAAATCTGGTGAAAATGTTTTATGTCAAGAATTTCATGACAACCTTGTGATCAACTTTCTTAGTGGGGATGGCCTTGATCCATTTGGTAAAATAATCAGTGGCTACTAAAATCCATCTATGCTGGCCATTGGAATGTGGATTAATCTCCCCTATCAAATCCAAACCCCACTGTTGGAAAGGGCCACTGGTATATATTGGCTTCAGGGGAAAATGTTTCAATGGTTGCCTTCCTACAAACCTCTGGCACTTATCACAAGATTTCACAAATGAAAACACATCAGATAATAGAGTGGGCCAATAATACCCAACTCTCAGGATCTTGTGGCTTGTGGTTTTCCTATAATGATGTCCTCCACAGATGCTAGAATCGAACTGGTGCATGACTTCCACAGATTGTTCCTTGTCTAGGCATCTTAAGAGGATTACAGATGGGTCCCTCCAATAAAGCAGGTTTTTATTAATACAAAACTTGGCTACCCTGAGCTTAATGGTCCTGGTTTGGCTTGAACTAAGGCATAGAGGAACTTCACGCTTCAACAAGAAGTGAGCTATTCTAGAATACCATTCGCAAGAAGCCATATTTTCAGCCAAAGACTAATTCTGCCCTTGTTCCACTATTTCTTCCCTTGTCTATCCAACATCTGAATTTGCACTCATGCAATTTATGTCCAACATTCTGCAATTTTCTTTGGCCATCAACTGAGCAAGGCCCCTACCTTTGACAAGCTTGGTGGGCTTCAATTCTATCTTGAACTCAATGAGCTTTGCAATCCATTTAGCCCTTCTTCCATCAACGTCTGGTTGTGTCAGGACATCCTTTGAGGTAGAGGGTACATAGGCAATCAAATTGGAGTGCGGAATGTAGATTTAGGATGCCTTTAAAGACTTAATAAGAGAATAAGCCTGCTTTTCAATAATGTCATATCTTAGTTCAACATCCCTCAAAGTTTTGCTGAAAAAGGCCACTGGGTGCTCTATACCTTCATCATCTCTTTGCAACAAGATTGCTGCATGGGTGTCACAGGAAGCAAAAGAGAAGATATGGAACTCCTTGTTATAGTCTGGGCTGATTAGAGTGGGAGCTTCCATAATAGCTCTTTTGATGGCTTCAAAAGATTTTCTTGCTACATCGGTCCATTTAATCTCTGATCCCTTTTTCAGCATGGAGGTGATATGTTTCACTAGTTTTGCAAAATTGGGAATAAATATCCTCACAAAGTTGATCTTGCCCAAAAAGGATTGAATGTCCTTTTTCGACCTTGGAATAGACAATGTTTGTATTCCTTTGACTCTTTCTAGGTCGATCCTGACACCTGCAACAAAAACGATATGTCCTAAGAGCTTGCCTTCTTCTAGAACAAACTGTGACTTCTTAGGATTTACTGAAATCCCAAAATTTCTGCACTTAAGAAAGACTTTCCTTAAATGCTGCAGATGATCCTGATGACTTTTAGAGTAAACTGTTATATCATCTAGGTAAACTAGGACAAAATTGTCCTTCTCTCCCACAAAAGCTATATCCATGGCCCTCTGTAAGGTGGCCCCAACATTCATCAGTCCAAAAGGCATCTTGGAGTACATAAAAGTGCCCCAAGGAGTGGTAAAGGCAGTCTTTTCTTGGTCCTTTGGATGTACAAAAACTTAGTTATAACCTGAAAATCCATCCAAGAAAGACATGACTCTAGCTCCTGAAATTTTCTGCAGCAAATGTTCCATTTTGGGCAAGGGATAGTTGTCTTTCTTAGAGCATTTTTTTAGGTTCCTGAAGTCAACAGACAACCTGATTTCCCCACTTTTCTTCCTCACAACTACCAGGTTGGCTACCCACTTCAAATACCTCAGGGGAACTATGATCTTGGCAGCCAACAATTTCTTAATTTCCTTTTCAATCAAAGGGAGTAGTAGAGGGTTTATGGGTATCAGCTTCTGCTTGAAAGGGATGGGTCTTTCTCCAGTGGGATCTTATGCTGAATGATGTTTTTGTCATAATTTTTAAGGTCACTGTATTCCTAGGCAAAGACATCGACAAATTGCTTCATTAGGGTGCAATATTCAGAACTTTGGTTAGTAGACAAGTGAGTGGATAGGTTTATATATTTTGGATGATTTGGGCTCCCTATGTTATGCCTATGGATTGTAGACTTATTTTCTTTTTGGGCAGTCTTATAGGGTACATCATTATGGTAAAATAGCTTCTCTAGAGGCACCAACCCTTTAGGTATATGGTTACTAGGCAATTGTACAATGCTGTCTTGGCCAATTTTGTTTCTTAACTGAGACTGGTGACATTCCTCCATGGCTTCATTCTCTTGATCAATTTGCATTTCAGAGAATTCATCCATGATTTGCAGAAACCTACTAACTTCATCATCATCCTCAAAAAATTTCCAATACTTGACATTCTCGGCAAGGATGGTCTATATTTCACTTGGATTTCATAAGTCAATCTAGGAGGCATGGGAGGGATGAACATGCTAGTAGACACAGCAAGGGAATCAACAAGATGATTCTTAAATCTGGTAATATATGAGATACAAAAGCTATTAAAAGAATATTTGACCCTCCATACCTCATCTCTGTATGCTTTTAGCCTTGGGTGCTTTTCTTGGAAGGTTTTTTTTCACTTGTTGAATAATGAGATCAACATCTCCACACACCTTTATGTCTCTGATTCCCATTTCTTTAGCAGCATTTAAGCCCAATATCAAAGCCTCATACTCTACTATATTCTTGGTGACCTGAAAGGTCAGCTTGAAAGACAAATGTATGCATTCTTGTGTTGGGGATACCAACACTACACCTACTCCTGCAGCTTCCATATAGTAAGCTCCATCAAAGAACATATCCCAAATTTGTGGCCTTTCCTTCCCCATGACCTGGCATACTGTTTTCTTGAGCTGCACTGAGGCCAACTGGGATTCTTCAATTTGGAGAATACATTCTCCAAAATCAGTTTCCACAGCATAAATTGGATGATTAGTGGGATTATTTTCATCATTGATGATATATGCCAGTTGGGCTTCCCTGTATAAGCTTCTGCTTTCTCCCCGGAAAACTAGGACAATGGCATAGGATAGGTCATTTTGCAATGTCCCACCCAACCTCTTAATCCATCCTCTAGAATGTAGCATGCCAAACTTGGGGGGGACATCTGCTACCACAATATCCATCATCATGCTCTTCATGGGCAGATGAGATAAGGTGATGGCCAAGTCTTTGATTAACCCCAGACATTCCACTTTTCTAGAATCGAAAGAAAACAAGTTGTGATAAGGTCTAGTGATATCAAGGCCCAACTCATCCATAACAACCTTGGGCATTAGATTATGACTAGCACCCATGTCCAGTAGGATATTGTGAAGAATTTTGTCATGAATGGTCAAGGAAACATAAAATTATGGGGAACTATCATCAGCAGGTTCAGTCATGGTACTAAGAACAACTAGAGGCTTATCATCTTGCAAATTGACACAGTCATTTGATGCTTGTGTGGATTTGAGGTCAAGGGCATCAAGGATGGGTTTCTTAAAGGCCTCATTCTTTACTATTTCTATCAGAGGTATAGATATTTTCAACTTTTGGACTTCTGATTTGAAACTGAAAGGGGAAGGGGACTTGTCAGAACCTCTTGCCTCTTGAGCTGGTGCTTTGAGGCTAATGGGATCAGCTGCTGGTCGCTTCTGCTTGCTAATCTACTGCACCATGGGGACAACAGCTCTTTGGACAGGAATTTCTTTAACATTACTCATCTTTGACCTCAGTTTATATCTCTGCTGATCTTCAGTTTGCAGAATAACTTCTTTCTCCCACTCTTGGCTGGTCTAGTCCTTAAGTAATGCCTCCTCATAGGCAACTAATGTCAAAAAGGAAGCACTGCCTTTGTCTTCCATGCAGTGGATCTCATCCTCTTCATCAAATTGATCCTCCTCCATGACTACGTTCTAGAAAGGAGTTTTCACCTTCTGTTCTTCACTGGCCTCTTTTCCCTTTTGCATGATCTGCAATTGCTCATTTGCTCTCCTATACGGATTTTGATTTCTAGGAGTAAATGTATTAGGAACCCTTCCTTTCCCTAAATGCTGCTCAACCTTCAGCTTGGAGATTTCAGAGGCTAATGATTCTATCATCTTGGTCATTTTGTTTATCTTGGGGTCTGAGGATGAAGAAGATTCACCCCTCTGTCTCCTTCCGTCAATATGTCCCTTGAGTTTCTCTATAGCTATGATGTTAGAATCTACCTCCAAAGTTGCATCCTACATCTCAGCCAGAGAATCACATCTTCTTTCTCTCAATAGTAGGAAAAAGTTAGAATAAAAGGCATTGGGATAAGTGAGCTTGGCAGAGGTGGGGGAAGGTTTCACTTCAGCTGGTATCTTTCTATACATGCGGTTGAACCTTTTATTGAAATTAGACAATGACTCCCCATCTTCCCTTTTCAGTTTCCCAAACTCGGTATGATAATAGAGCAGATCTTTCTTATCCTCCTAATGCTTTAGGAAAACATCATCTAAGGCCTCAATGTATATTATGGACCTAGGGGTCAATTCTCTGAACCATTTTATTGCCTCTCCATATAGATTTTGGATAGGTAATCTCATCCATACATCATCTTCACTAATATCTAGGTTATCAGCATAACTATAGAAAGACTCAAGATGTTCTTCAGCTGTAACCCCTTCAGTCCCAGTGAACTTAGGCATGTATTTATGATATTCTCCAATAGGCATTGTATTCAAAGGAGTGGACAGTACTAGAGGTCCATACCTAGCAGCTATGATTCTTTCCATTTTGGTGAGTGCTTGTGGACCTGCCATGGTTGTGGTGGATTGAAGAGTACTAGTAGTCTGGATGACAGAAAGCTGAGGGGTGACTGATAGGATTAAAGGAATATGATGGAATGGAAGGGAGGCTTCCTTTGGGATGAAATCCAAAGGAGGACCTAAAGAATAAAGAGCTTTATGAATCTCCGAAAATTTTTCTTCACTGCTAGTGTTAGAGGCTATATTCTCAACATGTATGTGCTCTGTTACAAGCCTTTCTTGTAGAGATACATAAGATTGTTTAGGTTTACCTGATCCTGATGCTCCTCTCTATGATATCTTTCTTCCTTTGATGATCTTTTCAAGGTCAGGTATTGGGTCAGCTAGTGACTTCTAAGGATTTCTCCGAGTATGCCTCGCAAACTGAGCCAAAACTATGATGTGGAATCGCCAAAAGGTTCGACCTCCAGTAGAGTCGCCAGATAGATCATTACAATGAAAAATGTCTCCAGAATTTGTCTATCATCAAATCTGGATCTATGCCATTCTCCCAGGGAAGCTGAGCTTCAATCTCCTCTCCTCGGCAACAACGCCAATTATGTTAAATCTCCAGGGAACTCTCCTAGGTTGTACCTCGGAGATGCGTAGAAACATATAATTTTCAATATGGTTCTAAGGAACTTATTGGGATGGGTGATGGTTTGGTTCAAGCCAGATAACCACTTCTACTCTGTTTTCACTCTAGACATGCATGAACACCCTCAGACTACAAGGCTTTAGACCACCAATGATCAACAATTTGCAGATTAAGTGAATGAATGAAGAATACTAACCAAACCAGTAGATGCATATAGAATGTATGATGGAAAATCTACTCTATCAATGTAGAGATAAGATGATAGTTACCTTGAATCAGATACAAAAGAAACCCGAGTGACCTAGTCACTAATACATTCAATTTGCTAATACAAAGATAAGATGACAGTGATCTAGCATTAGGCATAGAATATATCATGGATGAAACATTCGAGGTATAAGTTTAGAATAGAGGAGAAATGGGCATTGAGCAATTAACAACAAAAGAAGCTTGCATTTTTGAAAATGAGGATGAGACGCTGCAAGTTACAGAATATCTACAGTCTCCAAAAGTTGAACCAAAACACAATTGCCAACCATGATTACATCTTTCTTTTTGCCATTTATAATTTGTCATTACAATGGCCCTTAGCCGTTTAGGGATGGAGGGTATTAATTGACCATCAACTGGAATTAACTATCTGATCGTGTTTCAGGACGCAATTTCATTTCATCACGAAAACATTTAATCCATTATGATACTGCGTTGTCCTGCTAAGTGGTTGGCTTAATTGTGGTAGTGAAGCTCCATGCCTGTTTAATTCGGTTGTTGAGTCGTGCGGTGTCCTTTTATCCCTTGTCCATGCTTTCTGTTAATTTTGTTTGATGGTCAGACTATCACCAGACTGACAGAGTCATCCATCTTCCCCTTTGTGCAATAGACAGGGAGTGGAGTATGGAGTGCATGGGCAGATGAACGGTTGAAGTGATCATGAATGGTGGCCATCGGATCAAAGGAGATGTGCGGCAGAGATCATTTTTGGAGGCTAGTAGTCATGGTGGGAGTGAAACATGTCCGGGCCATTGGATCTTCAGGTAGGTAGATCAGGAGGTTATCGGGTGGCAGAGATGTAGGGACGATAATGTGTGGGGTTGTTTGATTTGAGTGGTAATGGTTTTTATTGCACGGGCATCAGGCGGTAAGCAGTAAGTGTCAAAACGTGCCCGATGCCATTTAGCGGATGACACTTAGCAGTGGGGAAAAAGAAAAACCACCCTCATCAAGCAGGTATCTGTTGCACTTGTTGTCCACGCGATATGGGCGCTGACCATTAGATGTAGTGGGGATGATCTTATGGTGGAGGAGTGTCGGTCAAATTGCATTGATCAGGAGGAAAGTGGGCCATTGGATTGATAGGAAGAGATCAACGACGGAGGAAGGTGGAATGTATGGGATGTCTTTGGGGAATGTGTTATAAGTGCGTAAGACATATGGGTAAGGTTTTATGGCTATATTTAGCTTTCGCGCTTGGGGCTAAGGATAAAAATGGTTTTGTCGGGGTATGAAGGTGAATTCATGAAATGGGATGGGTAGAGTGTGAGAGGGGTAAGAGAAGGAGGGGAATAATAGCCTACATGGGACCTCCCTTAATAACAAAGAAGCAGACTGAACCTTTCCCTTTAACCTTCAAAAAGTCAACACTACACCTCAGGACTAACACGCCCTTTTTTCCATTGCAGCTGAGTGCATGTGCATTGTTTCCTACTGGTAACCTGCACATTCCTTGATTTTTTTTTGAAAATTTCATTACAGCTTCAACCCAGACCTGAATTTGTCTTTCTGAAAGTGTCATTCTATTTGTTTGGACTGTGTGTGTCTTTTCTGAACTCATTTGATTTCCTTGTTGATGATTTTCTGAATATTAGGTCTTTTTGGAATAATACCTTAGGTATTTGACTGGTTAATTTGCTGATTGATCAAAACAAGTTTGAATGTCTTTTTGTCATTGATATTATTATTTTGTTCTATCAAATACACTGGTTAAACTTCAATTTTTTTTCTATTTGTAGTCAAAATCACTTTGAATTACAAGTTAGGGTTTCTGAAGACCTTGTGCTTTTGTGAAAAATCATAGTTATTTTTGCTTGATTAAAGAAGTTGTTGCTTTCATCTTGGGAAAATTTCCGCGATTGTGAGTTGTTGCATTTTATTTCTCAAAAATCAAAGAAAACTCTTTTTTTTCTCTAAATAGAATTTCATCGAAACTTGAAAGTTTCTTTTGCATTTTAGAGTGCATTAAGATTTAGGGTCGTGTCACAATGTCATAAGTTTCACCTCCATTACCCATTGTGTAAAATAACAACTTAATAATACAACGCTAATTAAAATTCACTTAGAATTTTATATTTTCTTTAGGGCTCTTTTCACCTACAGTAGCTTAAGTGTAGGGATTTGGAATAGGCAAGGAAGTAAAATTTCCAAAGCTACAAATAGACAATAGAATCTTGAGTTAGGGAGAGAAAATCCAAATATTTTCGTTTTTCCCTGGGAAGATATTCTTAGACATGAGTTAAGCACGAGGTCATGTTGAATCTGGTGAAGTGATCAGACCCACTTCATTGGCCTAGATACAATGATTTACACGTATTACAACGGTGCCAAAAGGTACTTGGGGTCACTTGAAAGTAAACCTCCAATTGATCATGTGGAGGAGCCTTCAAGGGGATTGACATTATTACTCTTCCCTTGCATGTACATCCAATCTACGACTACCCCCTAGGTAAAATTGTTGTATTTGGTGAACATAGTGACTATAATCCTAGGGATCTACCTAAGGTGATGAGAGAGGGAAGGTCCTGCTGTACCTAGAACAAAATTTGGCTAGAATCACTTGGACTCTTTGGAGGGTAATCTTTGCTCGGGATGGTTTATAGCAGAGATACTTGCACCATACCATTTCATTAAGAAATTTGTTAAGGTAACTGGTCCAAATATTGATTTTCTATAAAAATTTGATGTCTTCGATGTTGGATTTCATCACCAACTAGTATATATTGATCTTTTTGAAGAGTAAGTTTGTGTGGTTTGAACTCCTAGATTTTTAGCACGTGTTACTTTCTGTGTTGTTTTTTTTACTTTTTAGAGGCTTTAAGTGTAATTTAGATATTGTGTAATTAATAATTTTTTTTTTCATTGTGGCAGAACTACCAAGACAATCACGTAGGATACTTGAGGATCCCTCTGAGTATACATTGAGTCAGTCAGCAAATATTAAAACAAAAAAAATCTAAATCATTTGAAAATGGAACTGTAGCAGACGCTGAAAATTCTACTATTATAGATTCTGATGTAAGAGGAACTAAAGTTAATCAACCTATAAAACCTACTATTTCAGGAATTGAAGTAACAGAAACTAAATTTGATCAAACTCAGAATTTAACATCACATTCAACAGAAACTGATTTAAAAATGACTAGAATCATTCAAACTGAATTAGATATCGGAGAATATTCCGATAGAAACCCCATTTCCAAACCAGATATTGACGAACCTGAGTCTGATATTTCTGAGCCTGAAACTCAAAAATATGCTACAACACATATTCAGAATCCTCCACTTTCACCACATGTGAAACCTATCATTACTGATAGTCTTCCTCCTAGTCCTATTTCCATTGAAGAACTTGTTTCAAACGAAGAGGAAGAACCTCTAGTTTCTACCAGTGAACTTGTAGTTATCTTAGAACTTTTGTTTCGATCTCTACAACCTGACCCTTGGTATTTTATACCCTTGAACTTTTTAGGGCAAGGCATTCTGTGTTACATGACTCCTTATTCTATTGTACCTAGTTATGAATGGTCCACAATGATTCCTAGAAGTACCGTGGCAAATACATCCATGTATTCCACTTTGTATGGTGGTGTTTTACTGCCTAGATATCACTCTCTCACAAGAGCTTATTCAGGAGATTCTTCCTCGAAATCATCTTCGAACATGTCAACTGGTGTAATTAACCCTACAAATGAAGGTTTGGCATCTGAACAAGCCATTAATATGATTTCTAGTAACATTGGTAATCCACGAGCTAACCCAACTGGTGGTTATTATCCGCCTGGGGGGAAACCATCATATCCCCCACTTGGAGGACAACCTTTTGGTGGAACTTACCTTGCAGTTGGGGGGAAACCCCCCACTGGAAACTACTTTAACCATGCTCAAATGCCTCAAACCGATTTTGGTCAGCCTGTTATGCCTCAACCCACCTATGGAATGCCTTACCCTGGACTGAATACAATATGGAACCCTTCTCACGAGTCAATTCTTGTTGCTTCTCGGGTGCCTTTGTATCAACCTAGCCAATCTCTTGGACAACCTATGTAGAAACTTCCTTTTCAAAGTATGTCATCTCAAGTCCAACCAACCATCTAGGCTACCTCATTAACACCTACCCAACAATCACTTTAGCAGTCCACCCAAATTACCCATCAAACCATAGGGAAGTCTGCCATGGAAACATCTATTCAGAACCTAGGTTCAAGTTAACCTAGAACTCCCATTCCAGGAGTATCGCAAATAACTATCCTGCTTACATCATAGGTTACTATGCAACCTCTTGTTCAACCTTTACCTCAAGCATCTGGTGTTCAATCCATTCCTACGATTCCATCAGCACCTCAAATACCTGTTGTTTAGCCTAGTGTTGCATATATGCAAGTTCTTTTTCAAGGGCTATCTTTCCAAGGTTTACCCCAAAGTCAATTTGTTCAAGCTCCACCTTTTCAAACTAAATTTCTCCAAGGTCAACCCTTGCAAAGCCAACCCTTTCAAGGAAAGTTTGTTCAAGGTCAAATGGGTCAGAATCCCGACTTCCAAAATCAACTGTACCCAGGTCATACAATTCAACGACCTATTCAATCGCAATATGGTATGGCTCATCCTAGATACCCTGGAGGTATACAGATCCAAACTTCTCAAGCTATTCCAGGATATCCTGGATATTTTCCTCCTGGTACGAGACTCACCCCTTAGGGTTATCAATATCCATCGCCGGACCCCAATCGCTAGTTGCCTTTCATTGCAAATTTGGATTTTCCTAACTTCTCTTAGTTAACTAATGATCCACTTCTTTATTTACCCTATTGGCTGTATATTCCTACTAAGTTACCCAGTGGAATTCCTAAGTTTGAAGGTAAGTTGGGCGAAGATCCATCCAACAATGTCATGACCTACCATCTTTGGTGCGCTTCCAAATCATTAAATGATGATTATATTAGATTACGACTTTTCCAATGAACCCTAATTGGTTCGACAACCAAATGGTATGTAGATTACCGCATGTTTCTTTCAGCATGTTCAATGCCCTTGCTACAACCTTTTTGACCCATTTTCAATTACCCGTTCGGTATGACAATGGAACTAAACTTTTGACTTCTTTAAAGCATTCAACGTCTACCCATATCTTAGATCACATTCATGAATGGAGATGAAGACGTTGCCTAGTTAAAGTTTACATTCCATGGCCGAATGGTTTATAAAATCACTTTTACTAGTAATAACTGAAGATGTGGCCAAAGGGGGTGTTGTAACTAAAGAGGAGGTAATTGCCCGCACTCAATATCTCGATCTTGTTTATACTCAGTTTGGTACTTTATATGAAAAGATCCCTGTTTTACACTGATCTACTCCAAATAATGCACTTCTTCCAGGATCACATGCCTTATATGGCATGGTTGGTTATGTGAGCCAGAAGAATAAGAAAAAAAATAAAAATTCTAAGAATGTTTAAGTTTTGGCTCTATCTGATTCACCTGAAGAAGATCCTTCTCTCGGAATTACTTTCAAAATCAATGCCATAGATTCATCTACTGGCAAGGGTAAGTCTTCCAGAAATAAGAAAAAGGGAAAAGGAAAAACTAAACAAGACAACCGCTCTAAGGAGAAATCATCCAAGAACGAACCATCTGACGAAAAGAGGAAACCTCGATATCCTTGCTTGATTTGTGAGGAAGATCATTACACTAAGGAGTGCCCTCACCGGACCGAAGTTTCCAAATTCGTTAAAAGTTCACCCACACCCACTATTTTGAAGGATAATTTTCCTCAAGATAGTAAAATGGTCTCTCACGACGAATCCTCTTCATCCCCGTTGGTAGATATCATGATGATGTCTTCCAGAGTTATGATAACAACGAGATACAAAGATTACGCATCAAAGAGTCCTATTGAAAATGGAGATGACTCCAGTTCATCTAGTCAAACTTCTGCGCCTACTTCTCCTTCTTCTGAACCATTAACCATATAAAAACCAAATCTTGATATGGTAATTCATCCACCTCCTATGGGTATGCTTCGTAAGTCAGCCTTTAATCCTCATGCGAGGGATTCCCAAAATTATAACATCGTCAAAGATCTAGCCATGTCACCTTCGACCATGTCTGCCCTTGAAGTGCTGCAAAATTCTCTAGCACAAAGGAAATTATTATTATCATCCATAGGAGCTGTAGATCCTCAAGGCTCCCATTTGATTGTTTTTGATCTCAAGAATCATGTCCCGCATCTCCCACATCAACTGGCTTTTCAGATACCAGTTCACGTCCAAACTCGATGAGTTTTTCGAACAATGATTGATAAAGGAGTGTCGACATGTATTATGTCCATTGCTTGTTGGAAAGCTTTAGGTTCTACAACAATCAATCAATCTCCCAGGACTTTGAAAGCCTTCGATGGAATAGGTTTTCGTTCGTATGGAATTTTGAATAATTTGTCAATCAAGCAAGAGGGAAAAACAGTTGCAATAAACGTTGAGGTTGTTGATGCTCAACTTCATTACAACCATTTTATTGAGTGGAGATGGACTTATGCCATGGTGGCAGTAGTCTTGTCATATTTTAGGATGATTTTGTTTCTTCACAAAGGAAGAATTGTGAAAGTAGATAAATTGTCCTACTATATCTTTGACCCTAATTCTACCAACAATATCCCATTTGTTGGAAAATCAACCAATCCTTATGAAGAAGTTGGTGTTGGCCTGCTCAAAGACTCATCTTTGATGGGAACTTTCACGTTCCCTCCACCCATTCTTCTTTAGAATGAAGCACAGATCAACATGATTACATCAAGTACTTTCGAAATGGGAGATCCATGGAAAGTACTATCAGAATAAGAAATGATCTTATATGGTGATGAGATGCCTCACAGTCCTTTTGAGTTATCCTATGAGGCCATTTAGTATTTTTTCAACCCATGAATATTTGATGATGATCAAATGAATATGATCATTGATGAATATTCTCATTTTTCACGCTTGGAACAAATCTTTATCCCTCATTCTTTTAACAAATATTTTTTAACTGATGAAGGGATTATGGAAGTTATGACCTTGGATGAAATTCCATGGGACGATACTCATCATTGTTCAACTTTCTTACCATCTTTTGATTAAATTGAGAATAATTTTTCATAATTATTTTCGTCTGAGACCCTTAGCGATCCTAAAAATCAAATATCTACCCTTTCTTCTAGTTCTTGAAAAGAATTTAGGGAACATATCAGAAAAAATACCTATCGATATCTCAATGAAACCCAGAATAATTAAAAATATTCATATAGAAGCCTCTTGTTCGTTAGAAGAGATTTCAACTTATAAAGCCATTTCAGGAATTTCGTGACATTTTTGCCTGGTCCTATGAAGAGATGCTAGGAATCGACCCTAGCATTGTTGTACATGAAATAAAAACTTATCCGGATGCTAAGCTAACTAGACAATGATTACGTCCTATACATCTGCGAAAAGTTGTTGCTATCAAAACTGAGGTTGAGAAATTGCTAAAAGAAGGATTCATTTACCTTGTTCCTTTAACCGATTGGGTATCAAATATTTTGCCCATTAATAAAAATCAAGGAACCATTCGAGTGTGTGTTGATTACCGAGATATCAATAAAGCTTGTCCCAAGGACTATTATCCAACTCCGTATAGCGACCAAAATGTCGACGACTATGACAAAAATGAAAATTTTCCTTCATGGATAGAATTTCTAGCTACAATTAGATAAACATACTCCCTGCCGATCAATATAAAACTGCATTTATGTGCCCATGGCAGAGTTTTTCTTATTGTAAACTCTCATTTGGCCTAAAAAATGTTGGCGCAACTTTTCAACGAGAAATGTCTTATGCATTCCACGATATCAGGAATATTGTTCAACCTTATTTAGATGACATCCTGGCTCATTTTATGAAACGACAGGATCACCTAATGCACTTAAAAGTGATTTTCATTAGGTGTACACATTACAATATTTGCTTGAATATGTACAAATGTGTTTTTTGTGTGAAATCCAGTCGCCTTCTAGGTTTCATCATTTCAAAGGAAGGCGTTCGTATCGATCCTCTCAAGGTAGAGGCAAGTTTGAATTTTCTTACTCCTTCTAGCCTGACTCAACTCCAAAGTTTGCAGGGGAAAGCAAACGTTTTGCGTAGATTCATCCAAAATTATGTTGAACTAACACATGGTTTTAATCGACTATTTTAAAAGGGTAGTCCATTTTTCTGGGATGAGCTTGTTGATAAAGATTTTAATGCATTAAAGAATGCACTAACTAATGTGCCTTTACTACATCGACCCGATTATCATCGAGACTACTTTTTGTACTTAGCTGCATCTGATGCCACCATTGGCATGGTGTTAGTCCAAGAGGATGATTCTAGCTGCGAACATGTGATTTACTATTTGAGTCGGAGTCTCACTAAAACTAAGATTAAATAGGTACATGTGGAGAAGCTAGTCTTGATAGCTGTGCGAGCTGTTCAAAGATTTCGTCACTATATACTTCTCTGAAAAATGTCTGTCATTTCAGATTGCAACTCTATGATGTATATTCTCACGAAGCAACTACTAGGGGGGAATACTTGAAGTGGATAGTAATTTTACAAGAGTTTGATATGGAATTTGAAAAATCCAAATCAAAGAAATCCTTGGTTTTCGCTGAACTATTGTGTGACTTCCCCCATACTGATATAGAAACTATAACAAAAGATTATTTTGCTGACAAATCTCTCTTTCTTATTAGTGTGTCTAATCTGTGGTATGGAGACATCATTATATATATCGAAAAACGAACTTTTAGGCTTGACTTATCCAAAACTGATCATCAGTGAATCCGATACCAATCCCAACAATACAACATTATTGGCGACACTCTTTATCATCATAGTACCGATTCTATATTCTGACGTTGTTTAACTCTTGAAGAAGCCGAAAAAACTTTGAATTACTACCACTCTGGAGCATGTAGTGATCACATATCTGGGTATGCTACTGCCCAAAAGATATTACATACTGGCTATTTATTGCCGTCAATGTTTAAAATCTGCATCACTATTGTCCGAAAATGCCATAATTTCCAAATTTATGATCGCAAAATGCGAGCACCTCCCGCTCCTCTTCACCCAATCATAGCTGTTGGTCCTTTTGCCAAATGGGGCATTGACTTTGTCCCTTGTAACCCTTACTCAACCGGGGGGCATGGATATATCATCCTTGCAATTGATTACTTTACAAATGGGTCGAGACGATGCCTACATATAGAGATGATGGTGAAACTGCAACTATTTTCATTTTCAATCATGTTATTGCTTGGTTCGGCGTCCCACAAGCTATTGCTACAGACCATGGTAGTCATTTTCGTAGCTTTATGATGGTCAAACTATCTGCGCAACTTGGCCTCCACCATTATATCTCTACCTGTATTATCCATAAGCTAATGGTCAGGTCATAAATGTCAATAAAGTTTTAACCAATATGATTAAACAGATGGTTGCTATCCATATAGGAAACTGACACTCTATGCTCTTTTCAGCATTGTGGGCTTACCACACTACTGTAAAAACATGGACCAGTTTTACCCCTTTTCAACTTGTTTATGGTTTGGACGCTGTATTACCTATCGAATGTGAAATTCCATCTCTTAGATTATTTATCAAATTATTACCTGCTACCTCTATAGATGAAGAACACTTTGAACACTTAGCCCATCTAGATGAAAATCACTATAATACCATATTGGCTAGCGAAGTTCACCAAAAACATGTCAAAGCTCAATACGATAAGAATGTTAATCCTCGTACATATTCAGATGGTGACCTAGTCTTGGTATATGATCAAGCTCATGATAAGCTAGGTGCAGGGAAATTCGAGCCCATGTGGCATGGCCCTTACATCATAAAATGCCTATTAGCTAAAGGTTCCTATGAGATGATTGATTATGATGGTGTTCCTTTGGGAAAGCCCATAAATGGTCTTTACCTAAAGAAATATTTTGCATAAATGTTGGCGAATATTTGTACATTATTTACCATTTTTAGTTATGTGTGGTAGATTAATGTTTTTTACTACTTCTTCTGCTTATCTCATTTTTACACTTGATTTGTAGATGTCGATGTTTTCTCCGACTTACATTGGCTTTGCTGATGGCGCTAGTCGTAGTACTCAAAATTTATCTTCCGCAGTCTGGGTTACTTATTCACCCAATAACGAGCTAGTCTCTATTCATGGGATATGTCTCAGTCAAACAACAAACAATATGGTAGAATATAGTCCATTCATTGAGTTATTCGCTGATGCCATCCCATTTGGTATCCGATTGTGATCGTTAGGTTGTATTCGCAACTCGTAGTATTACATTTAAACAATGTCTATTCAGTTATGAGTCCAACAATGTTAAGGATGTTCTTATGAGTCCATCTCTTGGAAAAACATTTTGATTATATTGAATATCAACACATTCCAAGATATTTAAACACATTGACAGATGCATTGGCGAATCATGTGTTAAGTAGACATTTGTAACATTTGTAAATTAAAAACAATATTCATTCATTCATTGATCGAGATAAACATAGATAAAGGTAGAAGATTTTTCATTAAAATAGAGTTTGGGTGTGCCTAAAAAATATGACATCCAAGGACATAAGGCCTCGTGACCTTTTATTTTCCAAATAGTATTAACACCAAAAGGTAAAAAATGGTCCTAGAAACTAGAACAACTAGAGAAACTTGACGCAACAAATGTATGAGCAGCCCAGGAATCCCAACTACGTGCCTCTGATAGGTGTGTGGAATGTCATCAACTCTGGTCTCTGGGATGTTGGCAGTCACCCTCTCAAGGTTGTGCTCCAACTCTCTCAGGATGTCATTCAACTTTGGGTTCGCTGCCGTGGCAACCATAGGATTCTCGTCTCGCCTATCACACCGTCTCATCCCGACTTGTTGGGTTGGACCCACATCTGCACATACATTTTAGACAATTAGTTTCTGAAGACAAAAAAAAACTTAAAAGTTAAAAATCTTTGAAAATATGACAAAATGAGAAAATCTTACCTAGATCACCCTGCTGAGCCCTGACTGGAAGTGGGATATCAGGGTCACCTATGTAATCTATCCCAACATATGAAAAGTCCTCGATTGGAACATTTTTCTCGCTCAGCTAGTCAAAAAATCTGTCGTATACCTCACTATAGGACTGTCACCACCATGGCGTGTCATGAGTGCAACCCACCTCATCAAGCGTGGATCCCCTGAATCCCCCTCATTTGCCCAAATTTGTTGTGGCCAAAGAATAGGAATCCTTTTTAGGGAAAAAGAAACTAGAATGGCACCAAAACTGAAATTTTTCAGTTTACCATTCTTGCACCTAGTCAGCTGGCCCTTCATATTTACCACTATTTCCTCGTACCAGTTGTATACCGTGGACTCCCAGGATTCCATGACCGTCTGCATCTGTGCCCAGGTGGCTAGATGGAGGGTAGCACTGCCACACAATTTACAAACATTAAAAGCAATGGTCATCAAGGGTAAAAGTTCAATGTACTAAATATCAATTCATCCATATTTTGGCGATGCACCCCTGAAAAAGTGCCGTAAGTATCCATCAATATGTCTCCCTTTGTTGTCGATCCAAAAAATGAAAGACTGACTCCCCAATGAGATAACCCAGTCAGGAAATATATGTCATCGACATCAATGGTGAGGCGATAATCAACAATCACGAAACACTATTCCTGGACATTCTAGGTCCTCACCAACCATGTCATCAAATCTACCAAGGCTTTCATTCCAGGGATTAACTAGTATCTCAGGAGGCCAAATTCCTGAGAGCCTGCAAAGTGCCAGAGTCCACCAAAGCAGTCACATCATTGGATTCGTGCTCCTCCCTCCATTTCATTTTTGAGCAAGAAAAATGACCTGAAATGACCATTTTAAACTAGTTAGAATATTTCTTGAAATTTATTTCATGTTTTTTAGGCCCCAAAGTTTGTTTTAAAAATGGCCCACAATGCCTATGTGACTGCCCTTTTATGGACAAAGCACAGCTGCACAAAAATTTCCAGCAGAATTTCGTGCAGTCCAAGAGCTTCAATATGGAAAATTTCATCGACCTACACGAGTCTGATTGAGCGAAACCGGCGCAGGGCTGAGGGCACATTTTTGGACAAATGTTTGTCCCAAAAATCCAAATGAAAGATTAAAATAAAAAAGTAAATAGATAGAAAGATAAGTTATGGAAATATCTTCTACCTGGAGGAAACGACACATGATTTCATTCACCGGTTGGTTCAGAATCAGTCCTGGAAGTTTTACGGTAAAAATGCCTCTCTGTGTTCTGAACTGGTGAAAATGAAAATGGTAAAAAAAAATTACTTTTTCCCACTTTTATAACTTTTTAAAGTTTAAAAAATATTATTTTTTTATATTTTGAAGCTTTTTAAGAGGGAAAACATCTGTTTGAGCAGTTAAGACAGGTTATTGAGTTTGAATGTGTAAGATTGTTTATGGAGTCAAGATGAATAGTTTTTGACATTTCAGTAGAATTTTATCGCTTTTTATGCTCTTTAAAAATTATGAAAAGCGAAAAAATCATGAAGTCTTGTTTTCAACCCTTTTCAGACTTTTTCAAAAAAGAAAAGATTGTCAAGTACTTGCTTGTTCGAACTCGTACAAGTAAATGAAAAATCATCCACTTAGTATAAGTTTACCCCTTTTACAGACTAAAATAGGGCTGTTGACGAAAAACATATATGTTGATCGAACATGGTCAATAGAGTTCTCTCTTGTATTATTTTATCCTTTTTCGGACTTGAGAGACTAAACTAACGAAAAAGAACTCGATGGATTCTACTTATGTTTTTCTTCCGACTCTCTAAAAATGAAAAACATTGTGCTTTAATTTCTCCAAGCTCATTAAAATTTTACGGTGAAAGAGTTGAATGAGTTTTCTTTTTGTGTCTTTTTCAAATCTCTTAAAATAAAATGACATCGAGTTACACCTTTACTGGACTCGTTAAAATTAAATAGTATAGTACTTGTTAAGCATGATGATACCAAACCATTCCTGCTTAGGGTTCATTAAAAACACTTTGATGGACTCATCTGAAGGATGATCTTATAGTCCAAGCATATGTTATCCTCCTCAAGCTTGTAAAAAATAAAGAGTACTTGCTAGTAATGGTGGGGGAAAATTGGAGAAGGTATCCATTTTACATCGTCAGTTAAAATGTAGCATGTCGCTCTTGAACACGACACTCCGTCAAATTCATGTCTAGGTTGGGAAATCCATTTTCCTTACAATTAATCAAACCTCATTGAAAGTATTCATGGTTTTGGGTATTATCATTGAGTCAAATGCTTCCAAATCATTAAAGTGTCGTTATGTGTTCAAGAGAAGTTCAACCTTGGTTCAAATCCTTTTGCAAATTTTTTTCCTTCATTTGCATCGGCCATCCTTGATTTAGTCCTTGCAATTATTTTCAAAACATAATATCATGTTTCATGTCATAGGCTTTCCTACGACAAATCACTTCCTATCAACTTCAGCTCATCATATAGGAATATGATTTAGAAAGCTTCAGTACCTTGAAGCCTACATGCCTTAATGGTAGGTTTTTTTTCCTTTGACTATAGGTTCTCATCATTGGCCTTCAATTGAACGATTCTATGAGTGTTCGACCTTAGATCACATATTCACACTTCATAGATTTTTTTGGTAGTAACTTGAGAACCATTGTCATTATTGGTGGTTTCTCTCGTGCTTGTTAACGGTTCACATTATTGACTAGTAATCAAGTGGTTTCTTCCATGTTCAACTTCGAGACATTCATTCGCATGGTTAGAATCGTACTGTGGATCGAGAGATGGAGATCAAGACGCTAGATCTAGTTTCATCAATCCAAGTTGCAAGGAGATTTTATATTCATGATTATGTAGACAGATCGTTGTGTCTATGCTGTGTCTATCATCTATGTGATCTTAGTTTTTCCATGCTTGTTCATTGAGTTCACTTTACTCTAAGTATGGGAATGCCTAGCTCAAAGATGGTTTTTGATATATATTTTGGATTATGTTCCCTTGAATGTTCCTTGCAAGTTTCCAACCATTGCCTCTGATCTGATCCTTGGAATGATAAAGCACTTCAATATTTTAAACTTGTTTTTCAGACTTCACACTTTAGGGGCAATTTTTTACACGTCAATTTGTCGACATGACAATGGATCAATTTATGGATATAATTACCATCCGTGAACATGTTGAAACTAGCTTCCTTAGAAGCCCAACAACTCAAAATATGTTAATGTCCATTAGAAATTTGGGTCAAATAGCTCTCACACCTTGTTAAGTTCCACTTGCACCAATTTCTCTAGTGTTTCCTACACATGCACTGAAATATACTCTAAGAATAGTGTAGAGCTATGCTTTGTCTGTAACTATAAACCCACACAGGTGAATTATAGAAAGTAAAAATAAAAAGTACATCCTAGAAACATAGTTGGTAGAATATTTCCCAATTTAAATCTTCCAATTGATGACTATTCGAACTATAGCCCTCATAAGATGCATCTCCATCCCTTTTCTCATGGTAACCTAATCCTTCACTAAAGGAGGTTCATCCTCTTCTTAGGGATTTGAAACTTCTTGTTAGGTCCTTGTAACACTAGTGATTTCCCCCATTAATATTGTCATTTTAGCCCTTATTATTATTGTTGTGCCCCTATTGTCCCCATATTGTTCTTATTGTGCCCCATAGAATCCCACTATTGTTATTTTTGTGCCCTTATATTATTAATGTTATGTCAACTTTGATTATATTGTGACCCCTTCGACTCCTATACATAGAAAGGAGGTTTTTTCATTTGTATCATCCAAGAATTGTTCATTTATGTAATATAAAGGAGGTTTCCCCTTTGAAGAGGCTGATTTCTAAGTTGATGATCTATCTTTTCTATCTTTTTGTGAGCTAGTTTCATAATATTTGGTATCAGAGCTTTGGATTCTAGGGTTTTGCTGCTCCAAAACAAGTCATTGTGGAATTTTTTCTATAAATTTTTTTCTACGACATTTCAGAAGCTAAAAAAAATCCATTTGATTCAAAATCTCAGTGATCCTTCGGTCCAAATTTCAGATCTTGTCTTGCTATATTTTCGGAGATATGATCCAAGGAAGCTAGCGTTTTGTGTAGGCTCTCGAATTACATCCCAAGTAGGTGACCTTGGGAAAATCATCATAAATTTCTCTTTGAGTATCCAATTGAAATTCGTAAGAAGTTACAAAAATATGAAAGACTGTAGTTTTCTATGCATCATTTCCAGTTTCGAAGGATGAAACAGTGATACGTGGAACTTCGTACAAGTTCTCTCTACTGAGAAAAGTGTGTAATCAGGTCATCTTGGGAGATTGGGCATAAAATGTTCTTGTAGAATCCAATTTTGATCAAACTTGTGGAGTTGGAAAGAGGACTCAGAGGGTTGCCACAGTGCGTAATTTCAAATCTTGGAGATTCGTAATCTCAGAGATATATCAGATACAATATCTAGCTCCTACATAGTGAAAAAAAGTATGTAGTTTTTTTGTTTTGTTTTTTTGTTTCTAATTTTGCATAAGTTTGGTTTGAAAAATTATTTTGAAGGAATTCAAAGGGCATATTGAAGCATAATTATCATTAATTGATGCCTTGAAGAAAGAAAATGGAAACACCTAGTAAGCAACTTGAAATCTCTAGCATGACTCGTGAAGAAGAGGAAGAAATGCAACATGATATATCAAAATTACGAGACCAAGTGCAACAAAATTCACTCTCACAAAAAGTAACAGAAGCTAAGATGGATGGTTTAAATAAAGATGTAGAAGCTAATATGGATGCCATGGAAGCTAGGATGGGTGGTTTAAAAAAGGGCATGGAAGCTAAGATGGATGGTTTAAATAAAGGCGTAGAAGCTAAGATGAATGACATGGAAGCTAATATGGATGGCGTGGAAGCAAAGATAGATGGTTTAAAGAAAGGCATGGAAGCTAATATGGATGGCGTGGAAGCAAAGATAGATGGTTTAAAGAAAGGCATGGAAGCTAAGACAGAATAATTGAAGATATATTTGACAAAGTTTCTACAAGAAATGCTTACTAATGGCGAAAGGGTAGTTAAGGAAACTCATGATGAGAATAAAATAAATGAAAAACATGATTTCATAGACTCTAACATTGGATCAAAGGCCCACATGTTGCAAAGATCGATATGAGGAACTTTGATGGCAAGGATCCCGTAACATGGATACTACAAATGGAGCAATATTTTGATCTCTATAATGTGAAAAGCACACAAAAGGTATGTATTGCAACTTTATATTTGGAACCAAATCAGTTTGTATGGTATTGATGGCTTTGCTCTCCTAAACAAATTGTCACTTGGGAAACTTTTACGAATGAAATGATAGGACATTATGAGGATATAAAAAGCAAGACTTTTTTTAGCTAATTGGTGAATCTAAAAAAAAATGGTTCAATGATGGAGCACATTGAGGACTTCCAAAATTTGGATATAAGGGTAAAAGATATTCCAGGGGAGCATAGGATTGATGTGGAAGTGTTGTTTCCCCTAGCCTTCCACAACCTACAAGGTTTATACCACAAAAATTGGAAGAAAAAAGAGCAAAAGGGCTTTGTTACAATTGTGATAGAAAATACACTAAAGGTCATAAGTGTGTTGAGAAGAAATTATTTTACATAGATTGTGAAGAGGAGGAAGAAAAGGAATAATAAGCATCAAAAGAAGAGGATATACACTAGGAAAAAACCGTAGAAAAAGAAGAAATGAATCTGACCATATCTTGTAATGCATTGGCTAGAATTACCACTCCTCAAACTATCAAGATAAAATGATATATCAAGAAGAAAAAGGTAATAGTGTTGAGTGATTCGGGCAATACCCATAATTTTATTCATTGTAAGATAGCCAAGGAATTGAATTGCATCCTATATCCAGTACCAGAGTGTCAAGTGATGGTTGCAAGTGGAGGAACCATGAATTTCTCTAGAAAGTGCCATAATATCAAGCTATCCATGGGAGAATATGTATTGAAAAGCCCAAAGTTTTCCATTCCAATGGGTGGTGCTGATGTTGTACTAGGAGTCTAATGGCTACCATCCTTGGGTACAATAGCTTTTAATTTTCAAGAACTTTTCATGAAATTTTCTTCATAGGGAAAGGAAGTTGAATTAAGGGGTATCACAGGGAAACCAAGAAAGATAATCATCTCTAATGGAATGATAAAGCTTCTAAAGAAAGAACAATGAGGAATAATTGCACAATTATGTTCACTTGAGGTTCCCACATCGAAATCATCTATTTCTCCAGATCTCCGAAAAGTATTAGACAATCATTTCAAGGTATTTGAGACTCCCAAAGGCCTCCCAGCTATTTATGATCATGATCATGCTATTCATGTGATTCCAGGAAGTGTTCCTCCAAACATAACGCCTTATAGATATACCTATGCCCAAAAGAGTGAAATTGAACGTATGGTTGCAGAAATGCTAAAGGCTAGTATAATTAAACCTAGTCAAAGTTCTTTCTCTACACCAATAGTATTGGTTCACAAGAAGGATTGATCATGGCACATGTGTCTAGATTATAGGGAGTTCAAAAAGCTCACTATTAGAGAAAAATTTACCATTCATGTAATTGATGAATTATTGGATGAATTGCATGGATCAATTTACTTCACCAAGTTTGATCTTGATTCATGATATCATCAAATCAGAATGAAGATTAATGATATTCTGAAAATAGCATTTAGAACTCTTGAGGGTCATTATGAATTTTTGGTCATGCCTTTTGGCCTTACCAATGCACCTTCTACATTTCAAGGTTTGATGAATTCCATTTTAAAACCCTTCCTTAGAAAATTTGTGTTAGTATTTTTCTATGATATACTAATCTACAACAAGTCTTGGAAGGATCATGTTCAACATGTTGACAGGGTTTTCAAACTATTGGAGGAGAAACAATTATATGCAAAAAGCTCCAAATGTTTCTTTGCAGTACAAGAGGTGGAATATCTGGGTGATATTGTATCTCATGAAGGTGCTAAGGTAGACCCTAGAAAAATTAAAACCATTAAGGAATGGAAAATCCCCACATCCATAAAGCATCTGCGAGGATTTCTCGGGTTGACAGGGTATTATCACAAGTTTGTTAAGAATAGAAGCACATCTAACAACATTATTGAAGAAAAATGCATTTTCATGGACTCCAAAAGCAACAAAGGCTTTTGAACATCTTAAAGAGGCAATTTGCCAAACATTGGTCTTAGCTACATCAGAGTTCACAAAAACCTTTATTGTGGAATGTGATGTCTCAAGAAATGGAATTGGTGCTATTTTAATGCAAGAAGAAAGACCAATTACACTTGAAAGTCGTCCAATAAAAGGAAAGTATTTACACAAAGATATTTATGAGAAGGAAATGTTGGCAATACTACATGCACTTAAGAAATGGTGACCCTACTTAATGGGAAGACACTTCAAGGTAAAAATGGATCATGATAGTCTTAAATACTTTTTAGAACAAATATTATCTTTAGAAGAGTAGCAAAAATGGGTCACAAAGATGTTGGGTTATGAATTTGAAATCATCTACAAAAAAGGGAATAAAAATGTTATGGTAGATACACTCTCAAGTCTAAAGGATGAGGACGTAGAATAATTTATTTGCACCATTTCTATTATTCAACCAAATTGGATAAATGAAGTAAGGGATGAATGGAAGAATGATGAAGAAGTGTGGGAACTCATTAAAAAGTTACAACAAGATCTTAGTACATGTGATACATTTAGATGGAAAGATGATTTGTTATGGTACAATCATCGATTATACCTATGTAAGAATTCCTAACTCAAACAAAATATTTTGATGAAATTGCACACCTCTCCCTTAGGAGGGCACTCAGGTTTTCTAAAAACTTACCACAGGGTTAAGAAGGATTTTTTTGGGATGGACTTAAATCAGATATTCAAAATTTTGTGGTAGAATATTTGGTTTTCCAGCAAAATAAAGTTGAAACAATTAAGACACCAGGTCTATTACAACCTTTAGCCATTCCAAGCCAACATTGGGATGAGGTTTCAATGGATTTTATCATAGGTTTACCAAAGTCTGAAGGAAAGAGTGTTATCATGGTGGTAGTTGACAGACTTACCAAGTATGCACACTTTTGTGCATTATCTCATCCATTTAAAGAGAGTACAGTTTCTACTGCATTTATGGAAACAAATCAGAAGCTACATGGAAACCTTATTGTAAGTGACAAAGATCCCATTGTCAATGGAAATTTTTGGACAAAATTATTTTCTAGTCTTGGTACTCAGTTAGCTCATAGCTCATCTTATCATCCTCAATCTTATGGGAAAAATGAGACAGTAAACAAATGTTTGGAAGGATACCTTTGTTGCTTTGTATATGATAAACAAACACAATGGGTCAAATGGTTGCCTCTGGCTGAATGGTGGTATAACGCTTCCTTCCATACTGGAACAAAAATGACCCATTTACGACACTTTATGGATATCATCCACCGTCCATCACATCATATTTAAGAGAAAATTCTAAGGTTCAAGTAATGGAATATCACATCGATTATCAACAACAAGTTCTCCAACTCTTAAAAGATAGCTTCACTTTGGCGCAATATAGAATGAAACAACATGCATATCAAAATCACAACGAAAGAATGATTGGGTATTACTGTGGCTACAACCATATAAAAAAATGTCCCTCAAGTAAGCTAAGAAGGATAATAAATTATCACCAAAGTATTATGGTCCGTACAAGGTGTTGCAAAAGATAGGTACTATGCCATACAAATTAGAGCTTTCTGCACTTCCTGAGTGCACCCAATTTTCCATGTTTCATGCTTAAAGAAGGTTATAGGTGACAAGCTCCTAGTTCAAACAATATTTCTAGAACTTGATGAGGGAGGAAAAATCATATTGGATCCTGAAGCAGTCACAGAAATAAGAACTTGACAGCTAAGAAATCGATCAATTTCAGAGTATCTCATCAAGTGGAAGAACTTACCTGCTAAAGATTCCACATGTGAGGAAGATAATTTTATACAGAAGCATCCAGAACTACTCAAGTGTTGAGGACAACACCTTTATGAAGGAGAGGGGCATGTTAGGTCCCTATAACACTAGTGATTCCCCCATTACTATTGTCATTTCAGCCCTTATTGTTATTGTTGTGCCCCTATTGATCTAAAAATGGGGCACTTAGGCTTCTTGTCTAAATTCCAAGAACCTCTCCCACTTCCAAAGCTTAAATTTTCCCAAGTCTTAATGATTAACCAATGCAGAATTAAATATGTGCTTGAAAATATGGGTGTAGGCTAAGGGCTTTTATTGATTTTTAACTAATTATATGCTTTAAAATCTAGTGTTTGTGCTGATATGTAAATGTGCTCACACTGATGTATAAATACATGTAATAGAAAATAAAGCAACAATAAACAATCATAGAAACAACAATTTAATTAGGAGTTCACCCACAACTCTTGGGCTACATCTCCATGAGCTCTAGTCAACTCAACAAGGCTCTCTGGGATTATGGTATAAGTCCTTTTTACAAGCTCTTGGTTCAAATCCTGCTGTTTTACATAGAAACAGTGGGTTTAGACACCATGTTATTCCTTGGCTCTTGAAGCTCTAGCTCTTGGCTCTGACTCTAGATCTTCGGCTCTAGCTCTGGCTCTTGCTCTTCGGCTCTGGCTCCTTTATGCTCTCTATCAGTTTACAGCCCTCTTGGCTTTTCACTTGACTTCCAAGTGACTCCCTCAGCTGCTCTTTTTGCTTTTGCGTTGCCTTCTTCACCTTAACTTCCTGCTTTGGCTTCACTTTTAGCAACAAAAACCCCAACAACACCCTCAGCAACCAACTCCAAATCCTATCTCTATCATTTTATGGCTTTTAAGCCAAATTGGCGTTGTTGGTTCATTTTCCCTCTTCAACTCTCTATCTTCCTGTTTTGGTTCGCTCAAATCCCCTCTCTAAGCATTAGTAATCATTGCTAAACACCCTCAGGGATGGATGCCACCTATTCTATAATGGGAGAGTGCATCGGTGCTTGAAATCCCCCAATATAGCCATTCTCAGCTTACACAGGAAAATATACCAAACACGGGAAAAATATGTAGAAAACACTGTTCACCAGACTTCAAATTTTCATGAATGCGCTTTATAACATTATCAGGTCCGGCTGATCACATCGCATATATATATATGTGTGTGTGTAACCACTCCTCTGTGTAACTCCAATTGCGATATCGTGATGCGATTGATCGCAATCGCATATCGCTCATTCCCTAGGCCGGTCTAGTGCTCTATTGTGGTCGCCATTTGTGATATCGATCCATTGCAATTGCTGATTGCAATGTTGCAATAACAATAATCATATATTATGCTCCGATATCCTCCGATAGCCACCACTGATTGCGATTGCTGATCGGATTTGGACTGTTGATAAGCCAGATCTGACGGCTCCTGTTCACTGTCCCTTTGATGTCCGATGGGTTCGATTTTCACTGTTTTCTCATGTTTTTAAGGCCCGATAGTGTTATTTGCCTTTTCCAAAACTTCTCCTTTTGCGATGGTTTTGACCTTTTAGGATATTTTGAAGACTTAGAGGGTTTTTGGGATCCATTTTCAAGGGATTTTTCCCCTTTTTCCAAAGGATATAGGCAGCTTCATTTTATGATAACTTCTACATCTTAAGTCAGTTTTTGTCCATTCAAGTTGTAGTAGATTTAGAATGAGATGATCTCTGCAATGGGGCTAGTTCCAGTAACTTCATTGGACTTTAATTTTCCTCAGTGAGGAACACTTAGACTTAGGAGTCTATCCAAAATCCATTTTGGATCATGCCTTCCCACTAAAAGAAATTTTGGTCTCCAAAAGACTGATATACTGATTTGAATAGTAAATGAGAGTGACTCACCCTCTTCTTTCAGCCTCCCTACACTCGGCTTTGCATAGTGCCTCTGAACCAAAGTTTATGATCATTTCCCTTCTTGGATGGGCTAGTCTTCTTGGGAAGAACTGTCTTCCTCCTTGCCTTCCTGTAGAACTTCTATTGAAATGGTCATAGAAGGTAGTTTGAACTTCTATGCCTTGATCATTGATCCAAGGTGGCTCAAGAAAATGTGAAGTGCATTTGCTCCACAAAACTTTCATTTGTACTTGTTTGACAAGATGTCCAAAATAAGGAAAACATCAACATCCATGTGTTCATGCATCTCATGCTCATGGATGCATTTTATCCTTCAGCCTTCACTTAAGTACACTGTACTTTTGAAGCTAAAATGAAATATAATGTTGCAGCAACAAAGTGAGTCTCCTACTCAACCTTTTCCATTCACCATCTTGGTAGAAGCCTACAACTTGCATCTCATCAACAAGAAATGCAAATAGATGCATCAATAGACATGCAATCATTAACTGGAAAAGAACTCTAAACATTTCTTATCAATTCATTTCAAAGGACTTGCCTTTGTTTGCACATCAACATCAACATGTGAATCATTCTAAGACACATCACTCATGGAATCTTCCTTTCCATTTCTACCATCTTCTCTTTCCACTTTCTTCAGCTTTTGTGGAAGCATTGTTGGATTCAGTGTCCAACATTTTGCAGCAAGATGTCCTTCCTTATGGCAGTAAGTGCATTGCATGTGCATCCTCTTGACAACATGATTTGTCTTGTCCAATGGACCTTTGGCTGCTTGCTTCTTTTCCTTCAAAAGTTTACTGTTTGTGGCCATTCTCTTCCAACATCTAGAAACATGATGGTTATCCAAACCATAAAAGGAACATGCAATTATTTTCCCATGCTTATGTGGAAATTTACCATGCTTTGAAAAATCAAAAGGAATATGATTAGAACCAGATTTATACCTGCCTCTTTCACCTTTATTTCCTCTATGAGGAGGTGAAGCAAATGAAGAAGTGGCTCCCTTTGGAACACCATCAATCTCTTCAAGGCTATTAGAGTTTCCACAACTCTCTGGTTCAAGTGTGTGCTTCTATACAGCTGCATCCTGCAAATGATGTTTCAAGCCATTGCATTCCTCTTGAATACAACCTTCACACTCTACAATGCAACCCCTTCTTGGAGCTATTTCAATGGCCTTCATGGCAGCTTTGGAACTCTCTCCGTAAGACTTCCCATAGCCAAGACCCAAATATTAGGCCTTCCCTCAAACATTATTGGTTCAACAATACCTTGTGCATGATTACTCAAGCCTTTTCCTTCATAGCCAATCTTGGACATTAGCTTGGAACCTATGCCTCTAGTATGTTTTTCAAAAGAACTAATACAAGCATTCTCAGAAGAATTTGAAGACAAACTGGAATGGCTTACCTCTTCTTCAAGCTGATACTTGACCAAGGCTTCTTGGGTAATAAAGAGATGTGACTCTAACTCATGCATCCTTTCCAGGTTCATATTTGCAATATGAAGTTTCCTCTCCATTTCTTGCAATTTGTCAGAATGCATCTGCTTCTCTTTCTTCACGGAATTCAACTGCTCTCTAAGTATGTTGCTCTTTTTTCCATCCTCATACATTTCTCTCACCTTGTCCATCATGATAAACAAGTATCGCTCCAAGTCCCCATCAAAGAGTCTTGTGATGAAGAGGGAAGAATTCGAGGATACACTTGAGGAAGCTGTCATTATGTCAATGAACAAATAACTTCAAAAAAGATTAATAAAGAGCTTATTTCAGCAACCTATTGCAACAAACCTCTTTTGCTTTAAGGACTGCCTTAAGGTCCTTGGGATAGAAGAATGCTTTCAACCCTTCTTCCTATTTGTCATTCCCGGACTAAGCTATCAGTAGTTTTCTCTTTACCTCTGCAAACTCAAACAATAGTCAGTCTGCAACAAACATACAATCAGCCTCTTACTGTTCAAACACATTTTAGACAAGCAGTCTTTGCTTTGTAAATCAAACATTCTGATATAACCTTCTTCAAGGTGTGGTTAACCAAACTTAGGCTCGAATACCACTTGATCTGAAAATGGGGCACTTAGGCTTCTTGTCTAGCTTCCAAGAACCTCTCCCACTTCCAAAGCTTAAATTTTCCCAAGTCTTAATGATTAACCAATGCAGAATTAAATCTGTGCTTGAAAATATGGGTGTAGGCTTGTATTGATTTTTAACTGATTATATGCTTTAAAATCTACTATTTGTGCTGATATGTAAATGTGCTCACATTGATGTATAAATACATGTAACAGAAAATAAAGCAACAATAAATAATCACATAGAAACAACAATTTAATTAGGAGTTTACCCACAACTCTTGGGCTACATCTCCGTGAGCTCTAGTCAACTCAACTAGGCTCTCTAGGATTATGGTATAAGTCCTTTTTACAAGCTCTTGGCTCAACTCCTGTTGTTTTACATAGAAACAATGGGTTCAAACACCATGTTATTCCCTGGCTCTTGAAGCTCTGGCTCTTGGCTCTGGCTCTTGGCTTTGGCTCTTGGCTCTTGGTTTTGGCTCTTAGCTCTGACTCTAGCTCTTTAGCTCTGGCTCTGGCTCTTGCTCTTCGGCTCTGGCTCCTTTATGCTCTCTATCAGTTTATAGCCCTCTTGGATTTTCACTTGACTTCCAAGTGACTCCCTCCGCTACTCTTTTTGCTTCTGCGGTGCCTCCTTCACCTTAGTTCCCTACTTTGGCTTCACTTTCAGCAAAAGAAAACCCAACAACATCCTCAACAACCAACTCCAACTCTTGTCTTTGTCGTTCTGTGGCTTTTAAGCCAAATTGGCGCTGTTGGTTCATTTTCCCTCTCCAACTCTCTATCTTCCTGTTTTGGTCCACTTAAATCCCCTCTTTGTGCGTTAGCAATCATTGCTAAATGCCCTCAGGGATGGATGCCACCTATTCTATAACAAGAGAGTGCATTGGTGCTTGAAATCCCCCAATATAGCCATCTCGGCTTACATAGGAAAATGTACCAAACACAGGAAAATTCGTAGAAAACACTGTTCACTGGACTTCAAATTTTCATAAATGAACTTTATAACATTATCGAGTCTGGCTGATTGCATTGCATATATATATGTGTGTATGACCGCTCCTTTGTGTAACTTTGATTGCGATATTGTGATGCGATTGATCGCAATCGCATATCGCTCATGCCCTGGGTTGGTGTAGTGCTCTATTGTGGTCATCGATTGCGATATCGCTCCGTTGCAATCATCGATTGTGATTTCGTGATTGTAATAATAATATATTATGCTTCAGTATCCTCCGATAGCCACTGCTGATTGCGATTGCCGATCAGATCTGGACCATTGATCGGCCAAATCCGATGGCTCCTGTTCATTGTCCCTTTGACCTCCGATGGGCTCAATTTTCTCTATTTTCTCATGTTTTTAAGGCCCGGTAGTGTTATCATCCTTTTCCAAAACTTCTCCTTTTGCAATGGTTTTGACCTTTTAGGAGATTTTGAAGACTTAGAGGGTTTTTAGGATCCATTTTCAAGGGATTTTCCCCCCTTTTTCCAAAGGATATAGGAATCTTCATTTTATGATAACTTCTACATCCTAAGTCAGTTTTTTCCCATTCAAGTTGTAGTAGATTCAGAATAAGATGATCTCTCCAATGGGGCTAGTTCTAGGAACTTCCTTGGACTTTCATTTTCCTCAGTGAGGAACACTTCGACTTAGGATTCTATCCAAAATCCATTTTAGATCACATATTGTCCCCATATTGTTATTATTGTTCCCCATAGAAGCCCACTATTGTTATTTTTGTGCCCTTATATTATTAATGTTATGTCGACTTTGATTATATTGTGACCCCTTAGACAACTATATATAGAAAGGAGCCTTTTTCATTTGTATCATCTAAGAATTGTTCATTTGTGTAATGTAAAGGAGGTTTCCTTCTTAAATAGGATGATTTCTAAGTTTTTGATCTATATTTTATATCTTTTTGTGGGATGGTTTCATAACACTTCCCCCTCTTTGATCTATAAAAGGACTAGAGGTTGAGGAATGTGGGAGGTCAACATTCAGAGAATACATACTTATGTTATCAGTTGGAGATTGGAGAGCTTGTTATCTAAGAAGGAGATTGAAGGAATTTGGGAGGGGCCTCACGAAATCAAGGTGAAGGTTGTAAGGCTGCTCTTATCTTCTGATTAATACAAATGAGCACTTTCTCCCATTGATTTTGTCTTTTGTGAATGATGAATAGTTTGCAATTGTTTCTTATCTTCATTAAGGCAAGTTCAATCCCTAATTTCCTTGATCATTAGGTTAAGTTGTTTGAATTACTATATCACAAGTGCTTTTGATCCTTTTTATGGTTTATGTTTGTAGGTTCTACCAAGCATTGAAGAGCTGCATCAAGTCACAACTAGGGATATTTATTAGGAATTTCATGAAACTGGTAAGAGTTCTATTCATTAGTTAAACTACTTATAATTTGAATGAGTTCAACTTAGGGAAAGAGTCAGTTCATTTGTTATGATTGTTTCTAGTTTCCATTTAGGATCTAAGGAGATCGCTCTCATCCACAAGAGGGATTGTCTGGTATAACAACCAACCATTGAGAATGTCGCTAACCAATGCAATATATCCCACCTCTGATGTCAATGGGAATCAAGGCACTAGGTACATTCTACTAGCCATGAATGGATTTGTCGAAGTCGAATGGATTGCAGAATTCATCCACCATGAAACATTGATGTATTTCCTTAGTAGATGACAAGGACACCTACCATTAATGTGTTGATGTCGATGGGTCAAGGCTTGTTGGCAGGTGGGCCTTAGGGGACCCACATCAACCAAATCGAGTACAAACATAATGACTTGAAAGATACATGATTTGAAGAATTCATACAAATTTATAAACTTTATTGTGAACATTGCGTGCCAGTTACCTGGTTTTCAAGCAAAGTCCCTATCCAGTTATGCCAAACAAGTTGGTTTTCACAAAATGACTTATTTTTCTCTTTACTATTTTCATTTGTTTATTTATTGCAATACTAACTTTCCTACTATACTAGAGAAAAGATGTCATCCTTTAAGTGAAAGAGAACTTCCAATGAAGCCATGTGTGGATTAGGTAAAGAGATATATTCATGCCCATATTTAACATATAAAATTTAGAAGGTACATGAGCATGAAAAATAAATAGTTTTGAAAGATGTGATACAAAGAGTATTTGAATATGAGAGTGGTACTCTGACTGGATTTTGATCTGGAACCATTGCTCAATGTAATCCTAGTGGTATTGGCCCATTTCTTCGTTTGGACCACTCTAGAGGCCATCCTTGGTCATGTCAGGCAATCTTGGATAATTGGTCTACGGAATGCATACAAGACTTGTTGCTGGGCATGGTAAAATTTCCTCGATCTGAAGTTCAGCAGGATGCTCTTCATCGGATTGGGTACATAATTTCTCGATCTCCTTAGTAAATAGGTAGGAGGAATCAAGGGAGACTTCCAAATTCTCTTTTGTTTGTGGAGAGATAGATAATTTCCTGAATGTGGTCAGGATGAACTCTTCCTAAGAGGGAGATATCCCAACTACTACTAGGATATGAGAAAGTACTTCGAGGGAAATTCTTCAAACTCTCAATCATTCTTGAATTTCTCCTGCTAGTTGATGAAACCTATCTCGCAACATGAATGAGTACACAGGGGTTCTTACAACACCCCAAAAATGTTTTATCTTTAAAGAGATTGAAACTTTAATCTAAATGAATTAAAACTAGTAATTTTAATAAAACTCACTAAACTTTAACTCCTTACTTACTTCGACAACCAAAATTTCAAGCAACCCCACCATAGTGGATGCATGGCTCTTCACTCATGTCCTACTGTACACTATCTTCCCTTTGATTGTCTTATAAAATCCTCACCACACAACAACTACACTCAATTCCCTTTAGCACCTCCCCGACAACGACGCCAAAAATGTTGGGGAAATTATATGTGTTATAATTCCAACATTAAATTATCAATCTAGGGTCAAAAGACTTAGAGGCACAAGCGCAAGGAACACATGATCAGAGTGTCTAATCTAAACTAACATCATGAAATCTGAAATATATTCCTAAATTAAGTACGAAATTTCTATTCCTGGTTTGAAACTAATCTATTAATAAAAATATGCTCAAGAAAAGGAATAAATCTAATCAAATGATGAACTAAAAACTTACTAAGAACTAATGAGAAATCTATTTAAATGAGTTCTATTTGATTAAAACAACTCAACATGTAAATGGCTAAAGCTAATTTCTCACACAACAATTTATTAACACAACACAATTTATTAATAATACATAAACTACAAAATCAGCGAAAGATTAACTATGGCAATTACTCTATTCGCCTTAAGAAATCATAACAGGCTTAATTGAAATCACACAACTCATGCTTCCAAAATAAATTCTACCAATCAACTAAAACGGATCAATTTTGAGTATAGAATACAACTACAGGAATTATGAGTACAAAATGAAACTACATGAATCTTGAGTACAGAACGCAACTACAAGAATTTACAACATTTTAATTATGATCATAATAGTTACCCTTTCAAAAAATCATTCACGAATAAAAAAGTTAACTCTTAACATAGTAATCGTTCTTCCAAATCAAAGACAGAGTGCTGAAATGAAGACTATTCATGAATTCAAAGAGGATAACGTCGTAGTGGTTAAGTGTAGAATATTCAAATGATTCTCATGCAAAGGGTTGAAATGACTACACTGAAAACACCTATGAAATCAACACACAACTTGCATCAATAAGTAACACTCTGCCACAAAGCACAAGTCTATCAAAACTTGTATCATTGGTGAATTCTCATGATCTTGAATGATAAGTACAAAATTCAGTTCAAATTGAAAGATTAAGTTCATAACACAGTCATCACTTTTCCTTCAAAGTTTAAAACGCTTCCTTCTAAATATTCATGACTGTAAATATAATTTATGAGATCATGCATGTACAAATTAACATTGTTCTTCTATTTGTAAATACTTAACAACAATGTATTTATGGTTCTTTCCCATATTTAAGAAAACAAAGCAAATAACGTAAGTACAAAACGAATCTAAAGAAAACTTCAGGATCTATTTAGCGAATGATTGAAACAAGAAACATAAATCTATGAACGAAAATGCCTTTCCTATGATCTACAATGGTTGCAGGACTTGGTTCCAGGCAGTCGTGGGCCCTTGCCACTTCTCGGAGAAAGTCTTAAACTAATTCAATACCTTAAGAATAAATGGACATAGAACTTACAAAAGCATATATGCTGAAACAAGACTTATATTAAAGTTCAATGGAACATCAGCTCAGACATCGATAAGAAATATTTTACAATATCTAGTGTTCTCTGAGCATAAATATCCTTACATAAAACTATTCATCTCCCCTTCTTTACATACAAAAACATTGAGATTTTTAAAGAGTTCAACCAATAGATAAATAGTTATAGCAAATTAACTAAGTAGAGTAAAGAATGGATCAGAGCCAAGTAGATCGAAGATAATTCAAATGAAAATATTCTAGAGGGTGCAACCAACTGTCCCAATCGTAGTCCTCCACATGGCTGGTTGCCGAAACCGTCAAACACAGGTTTTCTGTACTTAACCTAGAATTTCAGCACTGACTATGTACTTAAGAATTGCACTGACCATAACTTCTTCGTGGTGATGAATTTTGACAAACGATTTATGGGTTACCTAAATGAGGGTGCTTTTAACAAGCTCCATGTCATGGAATCCCTAAATTATTCTTCATTTATCACAAATTGATATTTTAATCTACAACCATTATGTACTTAACCTGTAACAACTAGTTTATTTGAATGATGAAGAATTTCGGCAATACATCCCTGCTGTAAATAAACTTGGCTAAACCATAATTAGAAAACTATAGAAAAGTCATATCTAATCATTGAAAAGTTAATAAAACTAATGATAATTGACCACAAAGTGTAATATGTGTATTTGGGGGCAAGTTGTGGAATTGTGGTATGAAATGAGTAAAAATATAAGAACTTAGGATATGAATAGTGGTATTGTACAGTGGCAAAATGGGCATATTTGAGGCCCAACATGTTGTTTAAATCGTTTTGTTGATAATGACAAAAAAAAATCCTATTTATTAGAAAACATTTATCACATTATCAAATTGGTGAGAAAGAACACATGTCAAATTCCTTGGATTTTCCATTCTAGATTAATTTGGCTTTAATAGAGGTGTGTGAAGAATTAAACAAAAAATTATGTAGGCATATTTATAAAGAAAAAGCTGATTCTGCAAATAAACTTGTTGTTATAAAAACCAAAAATAATGTTGAATTCGTTAGGAAAAGTACTGGGGGGTGAATATATATTTTTAAATTTTCATTTCTGAATTCTATATGCTACTATTCGTCATGCAACCAACGTATGTATGTGAATCTTATGAATATAGAAAATGTATATCCAGTTAAATTAATTTGACATATCTTTCATGAGTGAGTTAACTTAACCAATGGATTATTAATTCATTCACCATCCATAATGCAATAAATAATAGATAAATCATAGCACAGAAGGAACATGCATAGAACACCAAGATTTTAGGTGGAAACCCAATGTGAGAGAAAACCATCATTTCCATTGTCTCTATCTTATTTTGTTTATATAAATAAAATCTTCATTACATTTTTATCTTGGTGTAGATTCTTACCAGTATGCATGCACCCACCTAGGAGGGTACAACCTCCACTTATTCTCTAGCACCCATTGGAAGGGAGCTACAACCTCTTGAATTCATTTATCGACTCCTACTAGAAGGGAACTCCTATCCCCTTTCTGAAGTCTGCAACCCTCAGCTCCTTGTGGACCACTTTTTAGAATGTTTCAGACTGGATGTACCTATCAAACAATTATCAAACGACTTGTAGGCCACCTTTCATCAAATTTTCATACTGGACCCACACCATCAATACCGATATCCAAACTCAAACACTGAAATACAAATTTGAATCATAGAATCTCTGTAAATCAAATGAATCTTTGTAGCATCAAACTACTTAATATAGAACCCAACCAGAACAAATGAATTTCAGAAGATGTACATGACTGTTCTTAATAGAATTAGTGTATATATTCACTTCCTCTGAATAAAACTCATGTACAGATCTCAGATCATTGAACGATGAATCATTTGGCTCTGAATCACGGTAACACTGAATCACTCACTAAGTCAAGTACTGAACCAATAACAAAAATCATTGAACCATACCCAATCATCATAACTGATCAATATAACAATCCATAACTCAATCAACCCAAACAACGCTGCCAGATACAGATATGCTTATCAAGACATCACTGACAAAAAACAAAAATAGAACAAACATCATCAACAATTATCTTTAAGAAACACTGCAGACCAGATCTACCTTAGAATATATACATGACAGTTATTAAGCAGGCCAAATTATATATGCACTTATAATGTGAAACACCCACGTATTGATCTTAACACACTGAAAAATACATTAATGAATATATATGTGACTACCCAAACATAGATCCACATATGTACATGACTATTTAGAAACAAACTTGCATACAAATTTGCAAATTTTCACTGCAAACACAATTCCCATTCTGCAAACATCATTGTCACATATTCATATTACTACATCATTATAACCATGGATCTATCATTATTAACTATAAGAAAAACATATAAATAAAGTTTATTCATTAATATTTACTACACTTTTAGATCAATAAGATATGAGCCATCTCCATACTCCTTGATGCACACATATTTCAGGTCAAATCACATATGAATAACTTATTTACTTGCACATTTGACACCTTGATCTCCATCTCCTTATATATAGCTTTATCTTGGCCAATACCCTAGGTAAATACTTTGGTAATGGTGATAATATTTTTTGATGGGATCAAATGTGTTGGGTGTGTGTTATATTCTTTCCACGACTAGTCCCATGTGTGGGGGGGTTATGGGGGACGACATCCCCCCTGAATGGGATTCAGGGCATGTGCCCCAAGTTTTTTTTGGACCCTATATTAGGTGGTTATACCTACCTATGGTTTTGTGCATGGGTTTTGCACATGGTTTTGGGCATGATGGTTTTCTACCCATGGTATTTAGTAGACTTGGCCAAGGGAACTATGATTATTTTATAATCTAGGGTTAATGGATTGGTGTCTATGAATGCTTCAACATGTATATATATGTATTGTAACATTGAAAAAAACATAATGAAAAATCAATGTGGTAGTCCCAGTTTTGGGCTCCCGGGGAAATCTCTGTGTATTTGTTTTATATTCTTGTGATTGTTTATTTTCTAGTTTTTATAATTCGTCTGTGGGTAATTTATGTATAGGGTTAAAAACTACATCTGGTTTTGGAGTTGTTTCAACTTCAAGGGGACACCTTTGATGTTGAGGGGTTTTGCTCGGACTTGTGGTAAACCATGTTCAGTGGGATGTTTGCGGGATCAATTCTTGCGGTGAAAGAAGATGGTGAGTAGTTGGAAGAGAGAGATCAATAAATTTAATGGCTAGAGTTTTGAGTTTTGGAAACTCAAGATGGAGGATCTAGATGTGGATAAAGATAAGTAGATCGTAGTAGATCTGGGAAATAAACCAACGACAATGTCAGATGAAGACTAGGTGAAGTTGGAAGAAATCAAGGAGCGCATTATAGCTGTGTATCTCATATTCAATATTACTGAATGTATTAGGGGAAGATATAATGAAGGCTTTGTGGGACAAGTTATGGACTTTGTACCAATCTAAGTCTGTGGTGAACAGAATGTTTCAATCTCTGTTTGTGGTGAACAAAGTGTTCCTACGGAAAAAGTTGTATAACCCGACGATGAAGGATGGAGACTCGGTGATAGATCATATGAACGCATTTAATACTATGGTAAGCCAATTTTTATTTGTTGATATTAAAATTTCAGATGAAGATAAATGCATCAATTTTCTTTGTTCTCTACCAGATTCATGGGGTAGTCTGGTTATTACAATAGGAAAAAATACAACTACCTTGAAATTTGATGAAATAGTCTCATCCTTGTTGTCGAAGGAGATGAGATAGAAAAAAATATGGAGGTCTAGAATGGAGTGTCTTGTCTATATGAGTACAATACTAGAACATAAAAAAAAAATTCCTTGAGTGGGAGATCTAAATCTAGAGGGAGGTCTAAATATCGAGGAAAACCCATAAAGGTGTGTTGGAAATGTGGAAAGGAAGGGCACTTCAAAAATGATTGTAGATCTAAAGCTCTTGAGAAAGGAAATGGATCTGATTATGCTCCTACTGTTGAGGTGAAAACCACCTCAGATGAAGGAGGGGATGTGTACTTGGCTTCTTCTTCAAGTACACATGTAGATCATGAGGCATGGTTGATTGACTCAAGTGCATCCTTTCACTTCACTCCCATAGGGAGTGGTTTTGTGAGTATGATAAATATGATGGTGGTGATGTTTTCTTAGGGGATGAAAGGAAGGCTATAATTGTTAGATGTGGAAATTTCAAGTTGAATTTGCAATGTGGAAGGATTAGACCACTTTTGGGTGTTCTTCATATTCCTTCATTGGCCAGAAATGTGATTTTTTAAGCAAGATCGATGATGCAGGTGTAAAACAATGTTCGAGAAAGATAATTGCAAGATGTTTTGTGGAGCACTAGTATTAATGCGGTGAGTTTGGATTTGAACTCTGTACAAGATTCTAGCTAGCACTATTATTGATGGGTACAATAGTTCTATGGTACCTGAAAGGAGCAGAAAATCTAGTGGTCTCTTAATAAAAGAACATGTTATGGCGTCAAAGGCTTGGACATATTGGAGAGAAGGACCTTCACATACTTCATAGTAATGGTATGGTAGAAGGTATGTCTAATTTCTCTCTGGATTTCGATTTTTGTGAACATTGTGTATATGGGAAGCAAAATTGGGTGAGTTTCCCTTCTAGTGCTAAGAGGGTGAAAGGGGTATTAGAGCTTGTGAACAATGATATGTTTGGAGTTGTGTTGGTTCCATCACTGGGTAAGTATGTGCACTATGTATCATTTATAAATGAATTCTCAAGGAATACATGGATATATTTCCTCAGGAAGAAATCTGAAGTCTTTGAAAGATTTAAAGACTTTAAGGCTCTGGTGGAAAACCAGATAAAGAAGAAGATAAAGGTGCCAAGGATAGATAATGGTGGAGAGTTCTACAAGAAGGAATTTGAAGAGTTCTATAAGAAGTGTGGTATAATAGGGTAGAAGAATACTCCATACAAAACTCAACAAAAAGGATTTGCAGAAAGAATGAATGGGATACTAATGGAAAAAGCAAGAAGCCTGCTCAGTGGTGCTATGTTAGGACATGAATTCTGGGCAAAGGTGGTGGAGGCTACATGTTACTTGGTTAATAGATCACCTTCATCAATGTTGGATGATAAGACTCCACATGAGGTATGGACTGGTAAGAAACCCACTCTTTCACATCTGAGGGCATTTTTCTGTGATGCATATACACACATTCCAAAGTAGAAAAGAACTAAGTTGAATAGTAAATTTGAAAGGTGCATCCTTATTGGGTATAAGGATGGTTTAAAAGGTTATAATATTTGGAACCAAGAAACAAGGAAGGTTGTGTATAGATGAGATGTGGTGTTTAGAGAGGTGAAATATGTTATTAAACATGAAGTCCTACAAAAGGAACTCGAGAAGATAGAGTTTGAGCTAAAGGAGGAAGAATCAGACTCTACAACATAACATAAATCAGAAGATGAAGAGACACAAAATCCAATTGTGAGAAGATCAATTCGAGAAAGAAGGAAACCAAAAAGGTATAGTCCATATGATTTCTGTTCAAATTGTCTTTACCTATTATTGATGATGATCCCTGTTGAGATTGCAACAAGATGATGGAGCTTAGTGAAAAGAGTCGCCTTCACTAAGTGGGCCCGCAAGCTATTTTTGGCGCAAGTCTATTTTTAGACTATGTCTATTTTTAGACATATGG